>VZRZ01004646.1:398958-419152 GCA_013398175.1 Climacteris rufus | reverse complement strand
AAAAACCACCAACAAAAAATAAACAAACAAACACAAAAATATTTATGGTAAACTGTTACTGTGAGTATTTGATGTGTTTGACACCAGAATTGACTTCTGGTTACAATTCTTCTCCTAAATGAAAAGGTATTTATTTTATTCTGCCTTGGTTTTCTTCCTGGTGGGGTTTGATCTCATTTTGCTAATTGAACTGGAAGAGGAAGGAAACGTGGGCTGGTTTTACACCAGGGAGAGGTGGCAGGAAAATATTTTTTTTTTTTCAAATAAAATTTTTCTATTTTGTAGTACTCAAAAATTATGTATTTGAAAGTACTGTTCACAGTAGATCAGCGAAATTCTGCAGGAAGATTTAAAGCTTTGTGCAAAGCTAAATTTTGTCAGTTTCCTTTACAAAGAAAAGTGTTCTTTCTAAGGTGTATAGCTCCTTCTGTGCCAGAGCTGCAAAAAGGAGTGTGGGTGTCACACTCTTTCTATTCCTGTACCATCATGTTTCATACTGCCTGCACTTACTCATCCACATTTTCCTCTGGTTTAAAACTTGGTTCCAAATTTTCATGACACTTTGAGGAAATCCAGAAATAAGCTTTTTTCCATTCCTCTTAATAATTTTTGCAGACTATTCAAATTCTTTATGCTCACTGTTGCAGAACTTTTTAATAAATACAATTTTCTATACAATTTTCTTCAATAAAATACTTATATTTTTCCCCAGTCAAGGAAAAATGTCCATCCAAGATCTTTTCTTTTGGTAGTTTTCTTTTGGAGACATGTATTTATTTGAATGTAGTCGCATTATTTCAATGCTTATTGATATTATCCATAGATTATTACTTGTGAATCCCTTTTCCAAGTTGACACACAATAATTCACTGATATTAGTGCAGAAGTGTGCTCCTTCCTGCTAAAAAATTGAGCCAGAAAAACTTTCTTGCTTAGACGCATTGGAATATTGAATTGATTAATAGAAATGTACTTTGCAGAACATCTGCCCTTAACAACTGGGCTGCAAAGGGATGCCATTTCCATGCAGAGAGTACAGCTGGGTGTGCTGATGTCAGCTCCTCCACTGTCCAATAGCAGTTTTTGTAATCTAATCATTTTTCTTCAATTATGTGTAGCTACATCGTGGTCACAATTCTGCCTGCACAGGGTAAGAGGTACTTATTATACCTGAGATGTGTTACAAACCATCTGGCTTTCTCTCACTAACTTTCACTTTGCACCAGGTGAAGTGCCTTATAAGAACCAGTGTATTATTATTAAAGTGCAAGTTTTCTGATTGAGATCTCTTAAAAAACTGCAAAGTAATAGAAAACTAACAGTGGAATACTCTAGTGTGAGGCTTCCTTTTACATATTCTAAACTGTTTTTTTCCTGTTTCACAGTAGCTTATGCAGTTTAGTTTGTGATTGTCCTGTGACCCACTACAGATAACCCAGGTAATTATTACTGTGCACCTTAGCATCCAGGAGGTCCACTGTTTCCTGTAGCTGCATGTAATATAATAAGGGCACAGGAATATCTGGTTCATGTGCAGAGCTATCTGGAATACAGACAGTCAACTCAGTCCTCCTATAAATTTTTAAGGTCAGTCTTCTCATGTGGGAAAAGATAGGACCAATTCCTACCCACTATCCAATTATCAGCAAATGAGACTGCAGTCTGTGAAAAGGCAAGCCATTCTAACAAGCTTCAAAAAAGACTTTTACCCCACCTTTACCATTAACTCTTTTTATGTCATTCATGCCCATCTCTGTCTATTATTCTTTTGGTTTTCACTGCACTGTGACACTGATAGCAGTGTATGAGTGCTACATCATGAACACTAAAAAATATTTTCTACTATATATTACATCCTGTCCATGGCTAGCAAACTTGTATATTAATTTGTATGTGGGCATCAGAGGTATCATAGAATATCTTGGGTTGGAAGGGACCTTAAAGATCACCAGTCTAACTATATGAAGAAGACAACTTTTATGACGAGTTGTCACAAATCTTTTCTTATATAAAAAAAACTTTCTTGTAATCATAGTAGCCTAACCTGAAAGAAATATTTCTCTTCCCCTTTGTGTATCCAAGCATCTCATTCTCAGATCGTTTAAAAAGTAATGGAGTCATGCCAGACAAACAGTATTCAAAATTTTGCTGAGTACAAATAAAACAGGTCCATTGTCTGAAGCTGATATGAAGTGAAGGGAATCTGAATGGGAGGTACAGTTATGCAAGTTGAGAGGTACAGTTACAAAATTGCACCTTTCAAATAGACAGAAGACAAATTCTATCAGAATCACCTTTTCAAAAAACCTCATTTTTTCAATACTTCAGTGCACAATAGTGAACAAAAAAAATGTACCAAGTAGGACAAGAAGCATCTTTCCTTTACAACAAAGAAAATTAACCAGAGTGCAAAAGAGGTTTGGGCTGATAGAATATAGCTTCCAGTAATATAATGATATGTGTATTTTTAACCATCGCTTTTTATATTTTCCTTTCTGACCTAATACTGAGGTGGAGGCTTTAATTAAAATGGATTATTATAAGTGAGGTCAAGCACAGGGACGGAAAGATTAGAAAGCAACAGGCAACCAAGAAAGAGCATAATAACCAGAGACAGGCTCAGGTCTCATAGAGAAAAAAATACTGTAGCTACCACCTTAAATTTTCCTGTAGCAGCTTTCCATTGAATAAATAAAGGAAGGTATATTAAAAAAGGCTACACAGGTCAAAATATGAATTTACTTTTAATTGGAAGACTTTATTGTCTTCTGCAAAGATTTAATTGCTTAAACTTTTTCTGGCTTCAAATCTATATTTAATGGAAGGAAGGGAAAATAAAGGGAATATCTAAAAGAAATAGTCAGACCATAGTTTTCATCCATAGTCAGGATGAAAAAATGGCTTTCCTAATTTTGAAAGTGGAATATTATCATTAAACAAATCAGATTATTAATTAACGTATTAATTTATTATTTATTTATAATGTGAAACCAAATTAGAGTTCAAAACAAAAAATAAGCCATACTCATCAGTGGGAAAAATGTTCATGAGATAAGGCCTTGGCATTTAGAAAAGACAAGAGTTTTAATTCTTTGTAATGTGCTCTACATCTCTAGTACATTAGGAGTTTTGCAACAATCCTGGGAAATATTGGTCTTTGCCCTCCACAGGCACATAAGGAAGAATAAAATCAGAAAACAAAAGTTTTGCTTTCCTTTCTTCCCCATGACTTATCCAGATACATCAGACAAAAATCCTGTCAAAATAGGATAAAGACTCTACTGGGTTCTGTTTTTCTTGTTGGGGTTTGCTTTGGTATTTTTTTAGCTAATGAATGCAAGTCATGTGACTCTGGTCTCTACACCAAAGGTAGTAACACATAAGATACACAAAAAAAGTTTAGTTTGGAATTATTTTATGTTTGTTGTTACCATTTTTCAATGTTTTTGTCAAAAAGTCTGAAAACACACCTTGGGGTCTTTTCACCTTTATCACTGACACAATGCTCTCTTACCAACTTAAGCAGAGGATGTAAGGGAGAGTTTAGTCCTTACAGAAAATCCCAGAGGAAATTCTGTTGGTTTTCTTCTGAAAATCATATACAGTTGTGGCACTTTAATTCTGGATTAGACCAATAGTCACTATTTGCTGTGCTGATTTTACTTAAAATATTATTTTCTGACATCTTTAGGAAGAATAACATCACATTACTATGATGATCCAGAGAGACAGGAGTCAGGCCATACATATTAGCACACTGTGGAAACACTGTCATTTATCCATGCAAACATAGTAATTACAGAACTCCTCTACAGCACAGCTTCATTTTTATTTTAAATAGCTTCACAAACTTTGACAGCAATTTCTTTTTCACATGAGTTGTGCAGAGGCACACCTTTGCTCGTGTCTAGCATTACCTACTCAGTGCAAGAGCATGCCATTTTCTTGTCAATGCAACCACTAGAAATGGTTGTGGGGCTGAGAATGACATTACAGAGAAGGTTTGTGTTTGACAATTTCTCTAGAAATTCCACTACTTATTTCCTACTGTTGGTTCTTTACACACATTATTTTGAAAGCAATAATGCAAATCATTGCTGTCTCACAAAAGTTTCTTTCATGAGCTCTCTGAAAAATGTATCTTGCAATAGCCCATGTTTGTCTTAATCTGTGACTAGTACCAGGTGTCATGCAAACCCATATCCTGCTTTAAAACATGCTTTAATTTCATAAAGTTTGTCTTAAGCTTAGACTGGAGTCAAAAATTTGATTAATGTAATTTACTGGATTTATAAAATTGGTAGAGAGGTGACAACAGCAACAAAGTCTACATAACTTCTATGTGTAATACTGAAATTAAAATATGTCAGTTCAAATGTGCATAAAAGAAGTAAAAGAAATCCTACAGTGCTGGACAAACAGCCAAAACAAAAATTCTTGCAGTGGTATGTCAGAAAGAGAGCATGGAAAGAGAAAAATCTTTTCAGTGGTCATAGGGACACCTGTGCCACAACACTGAATATAGCAAATGTTCCTTTGAACAGTCTCTTGTAGGCTTTGAAAAGCCATCACATTTTTCCATGCAGCCCCCAATGAAAATCGGAATCAACATTCAATCCTCACAATATCACAGCTGCTATTTGTGATAGTAAGCCGAATCCATTTATGCATTTATTATAATTATTAATACAGAGGTAACATTCTTCCTTACTGGGGTGACAGTATATTCATTAATACTTCAGAAATGTCAATATTTTATAGAAAGTCTACATACCTAAGTGTGTTCAATGACATATTTAAAAATGCCACTGGGCTTTGTAATTGAAATTAAAGACATGGAGAGATTTACATTTTGTAATAAAAAGCAACTTTTCATAAATACATGGGATTGCTGTAGTTCTACCTTCAGCTTTCAGGTGTGTCAGTGAAGCATTGAATTCTGTAGAACGAGCATCTTAAATACTTGTAATTTTGTTACAGATTTTAATATTTGTGATGACTATATTACAGCAGAGTGGCTGAAAAACTGACTTGGTGCTCAGGGCATTTCTGGCTTCTCTGCCTGATCAATTTTGCTGCCCTGCTCTGGCCTGGAAAGAGCAGTTACACTATCAAGCATAATTGCACAAATTCCTGGAGCTAGCAACACGTTATGTGCTGTTGGAAAGTGTGAAATCCACACTTCCCCATGCTAATAGCTATTTGTTTATTTTTAATTTCCTGGTTCACAAAGTGCAAGTCCCCATCTTGTATAAATCAGACTGTGCTGCTGCCTGCTTGCTGTGGCTCACGGTTGTCCAGATTTCTAATTGTTTTGTCTTGCATTGAGTGAAAACTCAAGGGGAAAATGTGTCAGAAGTATGATTTCGACTCTGCCATTTCTATTTTTGAATTTTTGCTTCCATTGGATTTGTAACTTGCTAGTTAGAAACATAAGAGGATGTCACATTATTTAAAAAATAAATAGGTTGATTTTCTTCAAGAGTCTTCCATTTTTTGTTGAGGAATAGATTGAGTCATCTTGTTTTCACACAGAACATGATCCAAACGTTTTTTCTTTTAGATAATCTGCCTTTCCCTTAGCTTCTGAGAGTTAAACAGTAACACACTAACATTCTTTTGGCTTCATGGCCAAATATGGGTATTTCTCCAGGCTCATTCATTACCATTCTTCTAATAGATGCTTTAAGGTTTATGAGAAAAAGTAAAGCCTACCATAGAGATAATCTCAAATATGGTAAGCAGCTTTTGCCAAATGGTTCACAGAAGCCCTGCAATTATTTTATTGCTTTATTTCTCAGAAGAGAAACCCTCTTTCCTCAAGCTTTTGCTGTAAAAATTGTGGAACTCTAAAAAAAATTACTTCTATTTTAAAGGTCTGATTTCACATGAAAATTATATGCATTGCAAATGTTTTCTTGGTAATTTGCTTGTCATAAATGCCTATTGTACTGAAATACTCTACAGGGAATTGGATGCATTTATTCTGCAAGTGCTTAGGAATTTGTAAAAAAGACACAATGACAATAAAAATGGAAATATTATGACTCTCTGAAAACCCCCTGATACAGAGATTGTTTTCAGCTCAAGTGTAGCTTTCTGAAGTCTGAGTTTAAACCAGGTTTCCTAGCAGGGATTAGGTACGTGTTATTGTACTTTCATAATGAGGAGAGCATTGAACCAAACAAAAAAAAAATTGTGCAGTATTGACAGAAGACATTCAGAGCTGATGCACATAAAATAATGCAGCAAATAACACATAAGGCTCAAAATACTGCCGTGGTTGGGCCATCATTACTCTGAATGCAAAGCTTAGCTTTATTGCTTAAAAAGTAGTCCCAAAACAGTTGCAATAGCCCAAGCTCTCCTCTAGTTCAAAGCCTGCACCCCAAGAAGAGGTCCTTGGAAAATCCTTCCTAGCTTTTGTAGAGAAATGTGCCCAAGTGGCAGTGGTTCTAGCATGAAATCTGAAATAACTTGATTTTCACATTTTTAAGAAGTGAGTCTGAATCCAGCCCTTAGCTGCGCTCCTCAGTCAGTATTTTCAGTTGCCTGGGGGAAGCACAGCAGGCTTTGAAGTGGAGGAGGGTTCTTCCAAGCACTAACAGGACAAAGATACAAATATTTTCACTCAGGTTGGTGAAAATTCTTCCAATGGATTTCTTTTGAAGCTGCCTGTAGTTGAAAGACTCTTAATTTTTTATTGTAAAATTATTAGCTGGATGGAATGGGCTGCCTGAGAAAGTGGTGAGGTCACCATTCCCAGTGGTATTTGAAAGATACATAGATGTGGTAGTTCCTGACAGGGTTCATTGGTGGCCTTGGCAGTATTGTGTTAATGGCTGGACTTGATGATCTTAAAGGTGTTTCCAACCTAAATGAGTCTGTGACCTCACTAAAATGCAGTCGCTCATACCAGACTGCACTGCTGTGTGGGCAGATAGAGTGGGGGGTGGTTGCATGTGCACTCACAGGAGTGCACTGGATTCCATTGTGTTTTCTTTTCCAAATGGTACAAATTGGGAGTTTGTCCTTCCTGTGATCTTCCGAGCATTCCATTAACTTAGGAGAAAGCAGAGGCACTCAAATAGAGTTCAGAAGTGGTATTACTACTAGTTGATTAAAATTGCTTTGGAATATTTTAGAAAAAAAAATGCTAGAAGCTGTCAGTTCACTAAAACTAATAATTTTTCTTCAGAAAACAGTTCTCTGGGAAATCTATTGTAATAAATTATTTCATTTAATTGCATAATTTTGATGTTCCCTGTGTGAAATGTACCAAGAGGTTTAAGGTTAAAACTAAACATTTAGTTGGGAAATATTTTTGAGGGTTTTGTCTGTTAGGGCTTTTTGGAATTATGGATTTCCTCTTTCAACATGAAAACACCCAGGGCTGGAAAAGCTTTACCTGTCAGACCTTATTTACTGCATATCGTTGGACAGAAAGAAAATTTAATTAGAAGCGAATTGTGTGAGTTGTTCCTTTCCCAAGAATTTTATGCCACACACACAGTGAAAGAAAGCCATTTTCATTAAAACTCTGTCAGTGGGAGAATTATAGTATGGCCAGAGTTGTTCAAGAAATCCCTAACAGAGTCAGAAAGTACCCCCAGGTATGGGTGGTATGTCAGATCTGTCATGTCATCTCTGGTAGGTAGCGGCTGAGCTCACTCAGAAGGTAACTCTGGTTTGTTCTCTCATTTGCACAGTCGCACTAGTGAAATTCTTGGAAAAACTTTGGTGCATGCAGGGTAGCTCCTGGAGTCAGAGACAGAGAGAGACTCTGCCCACCTGGCTGCTGGGGCTGGGGTTAGTGCTAGTCTTGGGCTGCCTAAGTGCCTGCATGGACAGTTGCTGAGCTTGGGCTCTGCTGAGGCTGCCTTGGGGAATGGGGAGTTCCTGGGGGAACTGCCTTCAGTGCCTGGAGAGCCCTCAGCAGAACCCCCAAGTAGAAAAGGACTAGATGAACATCTTCCCAGCACAGAGGCCTGTTCCGCTATGGACGTGAATTTTGCTTCCTGAACGTGAAGATCAAATATGAGTTATTTCATCTTCAACACTGGGGCAGTAGCACTTGCTGGCTAGAGCTGAGCCAGGTGCTGAATGGATGTGAGCTCTGCAGCTTCCCTGCACTTCAGCATGACCGCTGCAGGATTTATCCACTTACACTGGGGGGTTGTCCGAATAAAAGCAGTAAAAAACCCCGGCTTGACAATGTCTAGGATCACACCTGGGCTGTTTTATGTTACAGTAGGAGGGAATGCCCAGCAGCATGAAGGATTCTGTTATTAACAGATTTAGCATAAAAATCTTCAGCTAACAGGATGACGTCAGTAAAGCTCCCACAGAGTTCAAGGAGTGCTGTTTTCCTACTGAAATTAGTGCTGGTGGCTCAGGATGGGTTCTAATTATTTTCACCACTTGGCAGCTGAGGCCACTGCTCAGCCCCCTTCAGCTGAGTTCTAATGTTGTACCAGGAGTCCTGGGACAAGGCACAAAAACACTTGCTCCTTTAGATAGCACCAGAGAGACTTCTTAGCCCCTTCATTTGGCAACGACAAAACAACTGAGCTGGCAATGGGTCTGCTCTGTATTCATCTCGGCTTAAAGAGGCTTGAGTGAAGCAATACCTAGATCTAATAAACCATGTAAATGTCACTCCTGTGAAGGCTCTTTCCAGAAAGAGATGATGTGCAGTGCCATGCAGCAGGCTCATGCCTAAGCCTCATAGAGGAGACCCAAATTAAATCATATCTCCAGAAGCTGCTGTTCCCTAGATACCAATATGAAAATAATCCATTTCTAAAGATAAATTCTCCTCATACATCAAAAGTAGAGTACATCAAATGCAGCAAAAATGAAAAAAAAATAGTAGCTGTAGGGATGATTTCAGAAATTTCAGTGTGTGTAGAGGAAACCCAGAGCTGTTAGCATATTTTTTTACCTTTTTTGACAGCGAGTAAATGTTCTGTGGCAGACAAATCTGCAGGAAATAAAATTTTATGATGTGCTGTAACCATACTGGTTATATATCTATACACTACTGGCAGGCTACCAAAAGACGCACATTTTCCTCATTTCTGAATGTGACTTGAAAGCAGCTTGACTTCTGTAATCATAAACACTGACAAGTGTACTCTGCGTACACGGACCAGATGATGTCTCTCTTCATATTAGCACGGTGGTGGTTGTACAAGCAGTCCAGTGAGATCAAAATTAACTGAGAAGCAAAGGGAATTTTCTATCTTCCCTAAATATGGGTTATAAACCAATTCACATTTAAACGGAAACTGCAACTCCTTCTGTTTTCTATCCTTTTAAGTTACTGCTCAAAACAACAGTTAGTAGGGCTGGCAATTATTTCTTTTTCATTCTGTACACCTTAGTAATGTGTACCAAACTGACTTATCATTTATCCTAAGGTAATCCCTACTGGACGGGTGCTGCTGACCATGAAAGAAATGATTGTTAATTGCAGCCATAAAACACCTCTCTTCATGTGTATGTATTTATGTTTATAAGAAGAACTCTGATTAATCTATATGGTACACATCTGCACTGGATCCTCTCCAGGCCAGTACTGTCACATACAAGTGTGAGCACATCCTTCAAAAACACATCCTCTTTACATCTCCTATGCCTACCTCCTAGAAATGAGGCATGGGGTTTCGAGCTCTGTTGAAAACCAGGAGTAATTAAAAATTTCCTTATCTTTTCTATGGAAAGATAGAAGTCCAGGTAGAAGTTACCATCATGAGTGTGTGATGAAAAATCAAAAAGAAACATATCAACTTAACAAATCCCAGTTGCGTTTTTGGGCTCTACTCTTTTACAAAGGCCGTGCATTGGTGTATGTGTACCTAATTACCACACTAAAGAACAGAATGGAAAGTGAGTGAAAGTAAATGTAAACAAATTGACTCTAATGTTGTTGTCAGGATCTTCATCATTAATGTAAAATGTCTTTGTTCTGGCTACTGTCACCTGGTCTGATGAAAAGCTTTTCTGTCAGTATCACATGCAAATTTTTCTTTGTGTAGCAACCTGTGGGTCTTTGATAAAAAAAGGTGGGAAAAGCAATACAAAGCTGAAAAAATTAATTATTGTATTGAAAATGCGCTTACTACTATACAAAGTTGAGGTAGAACAAAATTAAATCCCCAGGAAAAAGCCACAAAATGCAGTAATAGAGAGTAAATTACAGGAAAATACACAACTTAATGGAAAATACCACTGAAAGGACTTGACATGGTCCATGGTTCTAGCATTTTAGTTTCAGGCATTTGGACTTTCACAGTTTAGTCTGTGCTCTTAGTTTGCTCTTAATGAAAAAATGTGTTAGGTAATCCTCTGTAATGTTTGCAAATGAAGGGAAGTTTCAAAGATGAAAGTAGAGCGCTTCTCAATTAGTTTTTGTCTAAGTGTTCTTAGCAGTAGAGGTTCTTAGCTATAATACACTGCCCATGAATCAAAGAGAATAATTTCACTGCTACTAGAGGAATGACTTGTGGATGTCTGTTATTTAAGAGGCAGCAAATAATGGATGATGGGGAAAATATTGAACATTAAATGCTCTCTTGCTGCTGACTTTCAGAATGCTTTAATGCGACTAGATGTTTGATAGTATTAAAACTAACAAAAAAGCATTAGGAGCGTATTTTAAAGGGAAGGGAGAATAGATTGCCAGATAATTTTATGGAAATCAGAGGTCAACAAAAAAAAAAAAGAAACCTTACAGCAGAGCCCTGAAGGAATTAGCCAAGGCATCTTGAGGGGCAAAAGACTCAAAGTAGAGAAAAGCATCTGTAGCATCTGTATTTAAAATGAATTAACTGCTTTCCTGTGTTGTACAACTTGTCATCTGGCTTGAATACCAAAAACCACATAAAAATATTAAGTAACAGCATTGCAAGCATCAGGAGACTTACAGTTGTGGGAACATTCTAAAGTGATGCCATATAAGATAAGCCCGGTCTAATTTGCAAGCAAACTGGTTTGATGGGAGGCCGTAGTGGAGTCATTACTTCATACTGCCCCAAACTTACGAAAACTAAACTAACAAAGCTCATACAACTCAGATGTGTTGTGCTGTCATCCTCAAATGGTTCAAAAAGATGCTTGCTTGCTTTGTACTGCAGCCTAGGTGTTGTATAGGGCTCAGCATGTTAAGATAGTATCTTTCCTCACTCTGGCCAGAGAGACACACCACAATCAGTGCACCACTGACTCCTGGGGCACAGATCTGCTTTTGCAGATACATAATACATTCCCTCAGACTTTCCCTCTAGCTCCCTGGTTCAGGATCTCAGCCCTGCCAGAGTTACCATGGGCAAAGTTTGCAGGAAGCAGTATGTTCTCCTAACAATGCCTGATCTAGAGCCTGGTGCAGGGGCCACCAAACCAAAGGCTGAATTTAGGTTTGTATCACACTCTCTGGGGCACACCCCGAGTGGCATGGGCAGGGTGCATGGGCTCCTGTGGCAATGGGAATAAAGCCTGCCTCAGTGAAAAGCTTCATCTACATAGTGCATACCTAGGGAAGGGCTTGTTGGGATCATTACTGGCAAATTTGTCTGCCACTGATACTGAAAACAGCTTGGTGAAATAAATACAATTCTTTTCAGAGAGAAAAATATAAAGTGTACAAAAATATTCAGTGTACCAATTTTCAGCACACTTTCTGCATAATTAGCACGTTATTAGAAAAAATAACTAGAAGGCACATTTAGAAATCTTTTTTGCTTGAGGCTCTTTAGTATACAAAGCTGAAATACCATGACAGATTTTAAGCAGCAACTGCTATTTATGCTGATACTAAGCCTCCTGGAGTGAATTTTCCTTTAAGCTTCTCAGCTTCAACTTTGACTACGCATTCTTCCTGTGATATACCTGTGGATGCCTAGCATTAACCTAGTCAGGAATGCTGTGTTTAGCCTTTCCTCAAAGTTAAAATCTATCATTAAAAACTCTGCAGCTGAATGCATTAGTATTCCATAGGGGAAATCGGTATATACCTGTACACCGACTTCTATTTTGAATCAATTTTATAGCCTTAAATGATTAGTGCCTGAAATAAATGATTGAATATGATTTGAGAGAAGATGTGCAATGAATAAAAAGACAACAAATCCTTTGTTTTGTGCATAGACATGGAGCAGATTTATCTTGTTAAAAAAATTAGTAGAGTGACAATGAGGTAGAAAGCTGAATTTTCATTTTCAATTCACAGATTTGCTAAGACAGAGTTTTCCTGGAATGTTTAAAATCTTTTCTAGCATAGCGCTATATCTCATACCTCCTGTCTGCTCCTTCTTTTATCTGTAAAATGTTGCACATGTACACTGGGTCTGCTCTCTGTTAACAAAAACTTATGACAAATGCTCCCTGTTTAAAAGGGACCACATTTATTTACCTATGGCCAACTCTTACACTGTAAAATCATTCCACTCAACTGTGATTTGAAAATAGGACCTAGGAATGGATCTGAAACCCTTAGGAGTGCTATTACATAATATATATGTGACAGAAAAGACAGTAGCATCCTCTATGTATTTTTTGTGAGGTTGCAGCAATATTGCATAATTAATATGTACAGTAATTTCTTTCCTCTGTGGGAAATAATACCCTTTAACTGAAAAAAGATGACATTTTTAGACTTACTGAGTAGGATCTGACACCACCAGCATCTTCTATGTCCTTTGGAATGGAAAGTATTTCTACCTTTTGTTTGTAACAGTCCTAATTTGTCTGGACACTCATATGATTAAGCATATTGCTGGATAAACACAGGGCTTTTATACCATCCTTGTGCAGGGGAACATAAAAGTGTCCAGCCACTTTACAGTGCTGTTGGAATAGCCTTAGACAGGTTTCCTGCTCCTCACAAGTTGACCCATTGATTGCAAGGATTGTGTATGTTTACTTCCCAGACAGATGAAAAGGGCAATTTCAAACAAATTAAATAAATTAAAACTTTTGATTTGGAAGAAATTCTTGGGAAAAAAAAAAAAGTGTTCCTTAACAATAGAACCCTTCTTATTGCATTCTGTAAAACTGACATTCTATTAAAGAAAACAACCAGAAGTCACTTTTAAAAACATTGGGTTCTTCTGTGTGGGAGCCTTATGATTTTATCTGCCAGGGATTCAGACCAGTGTAGTTCATTAAAGACAGATTGTTCCCATGGAGGGTGAACCTCCCTGAATTTAGCATTATGTCAGTAAAAATGGGGTATTTCCATAGGCTTTCATCACTGGTGCGCTGCTGACCCAGCCACTGAAGTGCAGACCCCACTGTGTTTTAGTTCCTACTTTCCACCCTACAATGAAGGAGCTGAGACAAAAGCAGACTTTGTATTTTTGTCAAAAACATCATATGCGTGGAATATATTTGGAAGGTGCAAGTGCAAGGCGCAGTGCAACAGGGACACCGGTGGAAGAAGGCATGCGTGTCTGGCAAATGCTGCAAGCTGTATCCTTGCATGCAACAACAAAACTCCCATCTGTAATTTCCCTTAAAAGTCACACAGCTGAAACTCACCCTCTTTCCCTTTCTTACTAAACTAGGTGTTTTGTGCAAGGCACAAATTAATTCACTCCTTATTAGTAATTTTTAAAGGACTTTGCCTTTTCCTGTAAAAGCAAATCCTATACTTTATCCACTTATACTACTATGATACTTGCAGCCGTTCCCATATGCTATTAACTGCTCATTTATCTTGCACGAGTGATAGTCTTTTTAGCTGACCTGTGGTGTGACTTTAGCTGAATAGAATGTAAAATAGGAGCCGATAAAGAGCCTTTTTACATCTGAAGGTCATAAATATTGAACAGATTCCCTGTCATGCTTGCAAAGACAAGTGTCACGCCTCTTTTGGTTTTGCAGTCAGTTTTCGAAATGCAAAGGCCTAGCAGGAGTACTGGGGTATATATAGAATACTTCTTCACACTTCTAAAGAAGTTCAGAAACACTTCTAGAAATTTAATAATAAATACAAGCAGTTTGAGCTTCAAAATGCTACATTAATGCAATGCTAGCACTGTAATATCAGGCACTCAAAATCAGAATATTGTAGAAGGTTGAGCTGTTCTAATTGTAATGTGGCTAAGCTGCATATCCCAAATTACATATGGCATATTTTACTAGTAAGACTGTATTAAAACTTACATTTTAAAATCCACTTTCTTTTTCAATATGTGAAGCTTATGTTTATGAGGAGTGAGTAGACAAAGTCAGATTTGAAGGTGATCTCTTCAGTGGTTAGAAATTTTCAAACTCCACAGTTTCACATCTTTTTTGACCATCAGGTTTCTCATTTTAAAACCATGGAGGCTGAAATAACCAGCTCTCTCCTCAGAGGTACTCAGTTTGCTATTTAAATACTCTCAGAAACTATGAATCATAGGTTTTTTTATTTTTCTAAATGAGGATAGATATATAGGTCTTGTATATTTTTTAAAAGAGGTAGATATACTTGGAGCATTTAGAGAGCATAAGCCAACTTTGAGATCCTCATCCATAGCCTTCCTAGTCAAGCACACATTGGGAAATAAAAAAGGCTGAAGGATAATTCATACTTTTTATTTGAGACCAATACTGAAAATTCCATGTGAAATTGATTTGTTTCATGGGTGTTTCAGTGTCATCAGTTTGTAATTTGCTATCTGGATTTATTAAAATGTGTGAGGTATCATTGCTTCTCTCTCTTCACACATAAAGCAACTTTAGTGTGCACTTCAGTTCAGTCCTATTTTGAGGAGCTGTGCATCAGACATTTCATGATCTTGCCATGGTCATTAAACAACACACTCTGGTGAGAGTTATCCTTGACACCTGATTTTAAAAACCTAGTGGAGTCTTCACACTGACTCAGTGTGGGCTTTCATTCTGGCTGCATTTAAGTGAAGTTACCTGGGAAAATATAAACATGGGAGTGAACTGACTGAGTACCGACATTTTGACCCTGTGAATCCCCTGTGCTGCCATCAGGCCCAATCCTTTGGAGACCTCTCTTGAGCCCACGAGGATTGCAGTGGGGAACCTGGCACTCCTGCCCCATATCTCACTTTAAGGCTCTGTTTTTTCATCTTTGTTAAATGCCTTAAATCTTTATTTTAATCTGTAAATGTAATTTTTATCTGTTTGGAAGGCTGAATTCAGTACAATTTTAAAGATCTTGTCTTAACTACTACTTATTGCATTCCTGAATAAGGACAATAGGTTTAGATTTCACTATTTTAGAAGTGTATGTTTTGCTGTAAATGGTAAAGTGGAAAAGTTGGAGACTATTGAACTCCTATTGGTTTCTTCTACTAAAGGACTGTAATTAAAATGGCAATGTCATTAGCAGAGACATTAATATGTAATTTATTGTTTCATTTTTTCAAATGATTCCTAAAGCATAATAAGTCATCATGTGACACGTCCAAACAATTGATAAAAAGAGTCTGTAGTCTGACACAGGTTGAGTTTTTTAATAGAGTTATCAAAAATCTTTGACATTTAAAAAAATTTCTGCCTGTTAGAAATAGTAACATTCTTCCCCATTAGAGTGACTTTTTCATCAATGGCAATGATTGATAGAGAGAGTCTATTCCTGCTAGAAAATTACCCCATTCACATTCTGAATCTAAATAAGATGCTGCCGTTTTAGCTGTACAGATGTATGTCTTTGCCCGCTCTGCCCAGATGAAACAGTGCAGAAAATAATAAACCACAGCCAAGGAAATTTGCTTGCTCTGCCTGTCCAAGCAGTGGCACCCTGTCTGCATCCACACAGTTTGCATGCTTGAATTTTAGGTAGCCACTTTGCATATTGTGTTGCAATTGAGTAGTCATATAAATTTAACAGTAACCAAAACCTATCTCATATCTCTATGAGGGTGTGCTATATTTTAGCCTTAGCCTGTTTATTATTTTGGTTTTTTCCCTAATGAGGATGTCAATTTTTCCACTCCAAGAATCACCAGCTGTCCAGGCAAAAATGGACTCTCTCATTCTTGAAACTAGCAGAAAAAGTAAGTGATGGAAATAAAACTGAACTTATAAGTGCTTCTTTTTTTCCTACCAGGTGCAAATTTAACAATGTCAATTAACTATAAAGACATATTCTGTTATTCACTGAGCAACATACTTTTATTTAATTATCGGCACCAGACTCTTCTCAGTTATTTTTTTTACTGTGTTACACATCTTGTCAAAGGTCATCTAAGCTTCATGGAGCTAAAGGGTCACTGTTACTGAGGGCCATTCAGTCTTTATTTGCTGAACAACACAATACCAACCAAAGCTACAAGCCCTTGTGTGCCTTTGAGACAAATTGAAGCATTTGAGACTCCTCAGACAAAAGGAAAATTGGAGCCCTGATGATGTAGAAGGAATGTGTATGACACTGATTTTCCTTACCAGAAACTTCTGAGTTGAGCTCCCTGCTTTCCAGCTTCTCATGTTCTGTGCCCATGACTGAGCCTGAGAAGGCAATGTCCGCTACTGACTCCAGCTACTGACTTAAGAACAAAACTTTGCCTTTATATATTAAAGGGGTTAAGAGTGATGTGAAAATTAATGTTTTGGTAAAGGGAAATGGCTGGACAGTTTTAGCTGAAACCTGCTAAAAGCTTTTTGCCTCCAGGCTGCCACAAAGCAGGAAAATATAACCAGAGAAGGAGAATGTTTCAAAAAGGTATTTGAATGAGAGAAATAGAAAGTTATAATGGCATTCCTGACTTAACCTTACCAGCTACTGCTGTTGGAGCTTACTAAAATATTGTATCTTATCTGACCCAAATCCAAAACCAAATAGTTTTGTTCTCTGTTCCTTTATATTTTGCTACTGGCTACAGATAAAGTTGAGTATGTTTCATTCAAAGAATATTAGTATCTAGACACCGATTGTTCATCTGCTCATGGATACAAAAGAAACAGTAAAGGGTATTTGCTCTAACACAATGACTTAATTAAGCAAATAGAACACAAGTAGCTCAGTATTGTAGAAACAAAGGGAGTTTTCATAAGCCCAAGAACAGGAGGATAGGGATGACAATTCCACTTTCATGGAACAAACCTTGTGACTCCTTTGATTAGCAGCATCATAAAACAAAGCTGGGTATTATTAAAAGGTGTCTTGTCTCTGTAATTTTGTAAAAGGTGGTGTAAATCTTTGGAGCTATTTTGCTTATATCCTTCAAAATAAAAGGACTCTTAATTCATAATTTATAAGCACAGCCACTCCAGTGACTGTTCCTGCAGGCTGCTGTGACTACCTTAGCAACCACCAGAGAATGCTAAGTAGAAACAGCAGTGACCCTTCTGGACATAAATAGGGTTTTTTCTCATATCACTTGATAATTTATTTTTTTTTAAATCTTTGGAATGTTAAGTCCATTGTTCTCTGCTACACAGGATGTTAGCTGGTCATCTCCACACTGTTGTAAAGACAAAAAGAGTGGAAATAACACTTAGACATCTTCACTGCTCCATGCTGACAGGGCAGAGGCAGCCTGTATCGATCGCCACGTCTAACTGGTAATAAGAATGTAAACTCAGCCTTGTGCTGCTTTCCATCAAAGCAATGCGAGTCAAGCTTTCCTTTTGCACAGGCCTGCATTCATTTCTCCAGTTGTCAGTATGTCCTCATAGAGCTTTTAGAGACTTATCAATATTTAACTGCACTTCTATTGACTCAGCAATTACGTGATAATTGATTTAAGATTGATTATCATCACGTTAACATTTTAATGGTCAAAGACTAATATAACTAACTGAACTTGAAATTATTTTAGGCTTTTATTACCTTTGTCTACACGTATTATTGTTCCTTGTCACCAGATTTTAAGTTTTACTTAATGTTATATTGTTCACCAAAAATAATTGACAATATTGTTTATAGATTTATTCTTTCCCATAAATAATTCCTATTGTTACAGTGTAATATTTTTATTATAACCAAAACATTCTGAATCTCTTCAGAATATCTTGCTACTGGTTAAAACATACAAAAAGTGTGAGTACTGGCAATCAATTAATCCCCTGTGCCACACATGAGACACTTAGCTAAAGGATAAAACAACTAAGTTACTTTATCAACTGCAGTGCTGTATACAAGACCTAGGTTTGATGAATGATGCGTTTCATTAATCAGGTTTATTGATTTCTTGCATGGAGAGCTCTGAGACATAGTTGGAACTACATCATGTTTGAGCTCTGCCAGATGTGGTGAATATAAACATCAGCCATGAAAAATATTCAAAAAATAAAACCAGGAATGTGGAATGATGGAAATTTTTCCCAGTGCAACAGTGACTAGCTCACCCCTATTGGTTTTGTTAACTCTTTGGTTCTCTCGGTGTGAGTCAAGAGAGGTGGAGTCAAGGCTGTATGTGGTCTGTTGTATCCGAGAGCAGGAGGGCAGAACTATCTGCAACTGCTGCTGGGTTGGGATTTTACCTGTTAGACAGGAGAAAAAATCACAAATACAGGACTACCATTTTTGTAGCAGCTAGCTAAATGAATAGAAGTACAACACAAAAATGTGAAGAGAAATTGGATTACAGGTGTTCAGAGACTGTCACTGTACACCAGTCTATTCTGACAATATCAGATATTAATTTAAGAATATCTAACATTATATTCTTAGCTGTCTTTTGTCATGACTTACCTTACTGGGGCACTTTCCAAGAAACCACTTCTGAATTTTTTCTCAAGATACAGGGGTCAGTTGTTCTCACAAATAGACCTTGGGGGGCTGGAGTGTAAGATCTGGGCCTTAATCAAAGGGAAAAAAGAGTAAAGGAATCTTCAAAGGATGCCTTGCTATGCAAATGAAGAGTCTGTGAGCTATTTCACTGCAGAGCCAGCTTTTTCACTGGTAACAACTGAAAAATGGTATTTTCTGCAATAAGGTGGAGAGATTTGAAGTTTTCAAAAGTTTGAGAATACTGGTTAAAAAGGCTATCAAAGAACTGTCACTTGCTGGGCTGCTGCATAAAAGGTGGCAAATCTTACTCTTCAGCACTGTCATTGTAGGATTTGGTCAGACCTGTGACTGTTCATGCTTTGTATTTTTGTGACTTCTTTTCCTGTTCGTTATTAACCATTGCAAGTTTTGTAGCTTTGAGGCATGAGCAGTCCTGCAGACATCTTTTCACAGAATCACAGAACCATTAGTGTTGGAGGGACTTGTGGAGATCATCCAGTCCAAATCCCCTGCCAAGGCAGGGTCACCTGGAGCAGGTAGCATGGGGACATGTTCAAGCGGGTTTGGAATGTCACCAGAGAGGGAGACTCCGTTACATCCTTAGGCAGTTGTTCCAATGCTCTTTCACCCTCAATGGAAAGAAGTACTTCCTCATGTTGAGGTGAAACTTCTTGTGTTTTAGTTTATGACCAGGACCACTAGTCAGAATTTTATTTTTATCAATGTTAAAATAACTGGAAACTCTTCTAATGCAAAGGAATTTTACTCATATTTCTTTTTTTTTTCCTTCTTCATTTCAGCTATTCCCTCTTTCTTCTCAAAACTTAGGTTCAATATGAAATAATATTTAGGGTGGTATGGGCAAAAATAAAATAGAAGGAATTCCTTTAATATTAATACAGGTAGTTTATTTGGCATGTAGTGAGAAAAATAAATCATCAGAGCCTTCACTAAACACTAAGGTTCTTTAATTGTGTACAAATATTCTTCAAGATACAGTTTCAATATATCTGTCTTCTAGTGTCATTTCAGCACAGCAGCTCACACTTAGCATGGTGATAAATACTTGCCATAATAGACAGTAATATGGTAAAGGTGTCTTCAGGATTCCTACTGCCATATGCTGTGTCCAACATGAAAGATTTTACATGTTAACTTCTCATCAGTCGACTAATGCCAGAACATGCAGCCTCTGCCAAAGGGATCTGCAGAATGGGATCTGATCCAAATCAAACGTGGTGGTCCTTGTGATCTTGCCCACGTCTGTATTAAGAACCGTAGTACTGCAGCTTAACTTGAGCCAAATGACAAAACACCATTATTATCAAATAATCTGAGAGGTTTCATGAGTGCAGAAAACCTTGAAAGGCAACAGTAAGCTATCTTGAAGAGCCCAGGGAATTATTCCTGAAGGTTTGATAGACATACCTTTTACCAAGATATTGGTTGAATCACTCTAGAAAGAGCCTCATGCTAAGGCTGTATTTTGTAGTTAAAAAA
>VZRZ01004646.1:353648-391819 GCA_013398175.1 Climacteris rufus | reverse complement strand
TTTTTTTGGGTTTTTTGGGGTTTTTTTTTGAGAAGTTATAAAAATGACAGAAGTGTTGAGATACAGAGCTGCTCTTAGAGCAGCAATCATAAGTTCCCTGTTTGGTGCTTCAAAGTGCCTTATTTCCTATTAATCTAGGAATCTAGGACACAGTTTTTAAGAAAATGACAAAGAGTTTGTAATTTTATGTAGAATATTAAAATAATTACTTTCTATAGCTGCTTGCATTCTAAGTCAATTCACTGTCTCAAAAGCGATGATATATTTCAGTGTCTTATTTTCAGTTACAACATTTTATAACACAAAAATTCCCTTTTTCAGGTCAGTGCAAAATGCACTGAGTAAGAAACTGCCAATTTCCTTTCATGTTTGATCTTTGCTTCCTTGATCATTTCCGTAATCTCTATCAGTTTGGCTGTCTATGCCTCCACTTGTAGCATTAACCTTGATGTTTTGTAATAGATGTCTCACATGGCCTTTGCTCTTTCCTGTTCTCTCCCTTAATTTCCTTGGCTGTCCACACTAGTGGTTTTCTACTTTTATAGCCTATTTATTTCCCAGTGTTATGTTCTTTTCTTGGACTCCCATTTAATTAAAGCTGTACTGTCAGCTTGAAAATCACATTTCCATCTGAAAATGTTGTGTCGTCTTCTCTTGTTACACAAAGCCCTTGAGATGACTCCAGCTAAAAGGCAGAGCAGGCTGGGGGCTGTGGGTTGTGTGCCTTCCCTTTTGTCATTTCACTTAACTTGTGTAACATTCCAGCATTTTTTTAATGTCTGGCAATTCTGCTACCTTAGACAGTTCTGCCACTGGCTGTTTGCAGGAGGAGGAGAGAAATAACTCTTCCAGCCTCCCATCATTTCCCCTGTGGCCTTACAGGAGTATGTGAGTCAAGATCAAGTCAGTATTGAATGAATTAAGGTGTATTACAGTGGTGCTTTAAAAGAAAATTAAACTCAAGACCTCTTGCTCCCCCAGTAGTTAGGGAAGGTCCAGGACGTGTATGGGCAGTTCTGGAATGTTTTCATTAGTGCTTTCATGACTTCTGAAAAGGCAGCTACCTCTGTTTGTTCTCTATTTTTCCCTCCTCTGTTATTATAAACTAATAACAGAGCAAATATGGCCCTCTTAAATAAGCCAAATGTCAAATGAGGAAGAGTTCTTTTTGTTTCTAAGTACCCTCCATTAGGAGATAAATTACTCCTGCTGTACCAAAACTCTATATTCTGGGACAGTGTTTACTTTTGAAATTTCTAAGTTTAAAACCTCACCCCAAACAGTTTTATAATATTAATGTCATCTCTTACTTGAGCAGATACACTTATACTCACATCATACAATACACATTTTGTGTTGCATACTTCAAACCCATCTGAAAATAGACACTGAAAATAGTAACAATATCCTCTATGAATTATAAATATGGAGATATTTATGTGACAGTGTAAAACAGAAAGATAACATACAGAACAGAATTAGGAAATGTGGTGGTCATTTATATCTTTGAGTAAGTTATAGCCTTCATAAATTAGGTGGCTGGAAAGGTTGACCACAGTAATGCCATAACTGAGCTGCCCAAGTTCACAAGGACTCTTTTTTTCTTTTTAACAGTACTTTGCAGTATTGCTGGTGGTGAATGCAGATTGTTTGAGTTGCTGCAAAAGATCACTTTGCAAGGGTAAGACATGGTAGGAGTACAGCATAAGGGGTCATGTCTTTGTGTGAAAGAAAAAATAAAATTTCCTTAATGAAATTTTAGGGACATTTGAAAAAGCTTTGTACTACTCATGATTTTCTTGCTAACAGGCTCAGTCAAGTTATTTCCTCTCTTTTTTAGTCAAAGCTAATGAATTTTAAAGATTTTTACAGAAGAGGGTAAGAGGGTCTCTGAGAATCCAGTCCACTAAAAACTCTGTACTGCACAGCCATCTCACCCACTGGGTTATCCCATGAAACGTAAATTTCTCCACACTAGTATTATGAATTAAATTGCCTACACCTTTCAGTGAGTATTTAATCAATTCAAACCATGTTTATCAATATTTTCTGATTAACTGCAGATTTTTTGCAAAAGACCTTTTCTCAAAGTAACTTGCATGCTTGCTTCAATACAGAAAGTTTTATTCCTTTTGGTAAAAGAATAAATGCTGTCTGGCCTGATCTCAGTGCTTTCTAACTGCATTATACTTTTATTTTGAAAAATATTACAGTAAATAGATGTGAATTTACTTAGCTCTGGAAAGCAATGGCTTGCTCAGCGTGTGGGTGAATTTCTTAATAAAGGTACTTGGTCAGGGTTAGATGTCTGTTTACCAGAGAGGGTTATCAGTGCTTTGCCTCATGCATTGTCACAACCCCAGCTTTAGATCAGGCTGTTATTGCCTGGCAGTATTTCTGTTCCTAGCCTGAAAGTGTTGTCACAAACAAAAAGGTAAAAGCTTCTTTTGTGTTTGGTTTAAACACATTTTCATTTTCTAGAAACCTGATAAATTAAATTCAATTTTTATAATAATAAAAAAATACTCCTGAAATCTAGAATCCAGATCAAATTATTAAGATGTTAAAATTTTAATCCTATTTTTGACTAAGACATTTTGTTTAGCAGAATGGAAGGGAGAACCTTGCCTCTTGTACTGGAGTGTGAACACAGACAGCCCATGTGTAAAAAAAAAGAACTTTACTTGCCTGTAACCCAAGCTCTTCAAAGTGCATTGTGCTCACTCACAGACACCAGCAGCAGTTCCCTTTTGCTCTTGTATTTTAGTATCAGTCCTGCTGTTGGGGAAACTGTGCTAATGCCATGAGCAGAACCCCTGGGAGGCACTGCTGGGGAACAGCTCTTTTGGGGCAATCCCCCATGACAATGTGCCTGAAAAGATGCTCAGTTCAGGAGAGTCACTTTCTTCCAGGCAAAATATATTTTCAGTGACAAACCTGACAAAAGCTACTCTGGAGTACTTAGTACAGTTTTATTTTGCAAATTTGGTCATATATAATACCAAAGATACCTATTTTTACATGGAGGTAACCCTTTGAGGTCATCCACAGTGTCCCAAATCTAGGGAAAAATGTTTATGAGGCAGAACAAGTTTCATTGACTGCACTGAATGTGTGATGGAGTCACCAGATGCAGTTTTTTCCATCAGATGAGCGGAAACACTGGATACCCTTATGGCTGGGAAAAGGAGGTAGATTTTAGTTCTAATAAGCTTATTTATACAAATACAATATTTTAACACACTATTTTTTTCACATACATATTTGAGCTGTTCCTCTGATTAAAATGAAAGATATTCAATACGCTTAAATTAGTTGTTGGGAAAAACAGAGTAGTGGGGGATTTTCAGCATTAGAAAGGGCAAAAGTGGCCAAAGAGCTTATTTAAGAAAAATGTCAAAATTAGAAAATAAGTGTTTCCATATTCTAGAAGTCCCTAAATTTTATTCTAAAGATTGAGAGAAAAGGATTTTATTCCTGAGGGACTTTCAGAGCACTCTGCTCCTCCACAGTCCTGACACTGCTTGACTTTCTGCAACTTCTTGAAAAGGTCTTAGAGAGCAAATTTTTCATTACCTGTTCCAAAATCCCTGGGACCGATATTCCATGAGACTAATGAAAAATTATATTTTAAGGATGCTAAAGATTTTTATTATTCAAATTTTTAGTGAAACACCATCCAAAGCTGGTGTTAAAATTCTGATTTTCTTTGAATTGCTGGTAAGAACTCAGACATATGGTAGCTGGGAACTGAAAAACTGGGGAAAATAAGGAATAATACCTTTTAATGGAATGACTATCTGAACAAACAGTGTACCATTTTCTTAATACTACTCATAGTCAAAGTGTCTTGTTGGATATTCATCTACTTCTGGATGCCCAGGCAGCAGCCAAAAGCAGTTTTTCCACCCGCAGTTGCTAAAGAGCTTGTACCCTTTTCTGCCCAAGTCCCTCAAAATGGTTATCTATGGTTTTTTGTTTCCAGGTTAAATTACACTGAGCACCTTGTAAGGTTTATTTTCCATTTTCAGTTCAGCAGCATTGTGGGCATGGAACATATTATCATGTGTTAGATAGATTTTATGTACTGTTTCTGTATTCCATGCAGGTTCCTGGTTTCAGTCTCTTCTTTGGATCTTTCAAATCTGTTCCTCTTGTCAGGCTCTGCCCTTGTAACTGAGATGAGCTGAGGCATTTGAGATAACCCTCTGCAGATATTTTGGCAGTTGCAAGAAAGACAGTGTCATTGGCAGATATAATTCACCATTTTCTTTCACTCTTGATCCTTGAAGATTATTGACCTGCAGAATACATAGCTCAGCCTATTAAGTATACTTTTTAGTTGCTTTCACAGTGCACCTGAAGAGATGGAGAGGTATGAAGGCAGGATTATGATTTTGCCTTCAGTCAAATTAAGTGAAATTTAAATCAGGGGAAACTACACAATTACAGATGGCTTGCACAAGGATCAGTTGTGTCCAAGTGCACTAACAGGATTTTAATTTTTGATTAATCTGATTCTCCTTTCACACAGAACAGCTCAACTGTGTGAAGTCCTGTCACACAGTTCCTGGATAAAAGGAACTTCAGTAAACTCATTGAATCCTCAAAATTGCAAAAAAAATTTCCAACTATGTAGCTTAGGATTTTTAACACTAAGTGCTGGAAAACAGATGCACATGCACATACTCAATGGTATGTGTTCTATTTTTTCATTTCTCATGGTGATGTAGGAATAAGTAATGTACTATTTCTAAAATGCCTGGTACCTTAATGTGTAAGATAGAGCAAAGTAAAATGAGTCTTACTGCTCTTTCACTTCACAAGAAAATTAATTTTGACTATTGCTTTATATAGATTTGCATGATGGTAATTTAGGTTAAATAGACTTCTCAGCTTTTCTATCCAGATTTATGATAGGAACAATTCCTTGTAAGTCTCATTATTATAATAAAATCCTATTACAACATGCTGGGAGGAAAAAAAACCCAAATAAAAACATTTACAACATTTACGTGCAAGTCTGCTTTAGTGATTGGCATCTTTATGATACCCAGATGCTTTGCATGCTTCTTTATGAGAATGGAATTACCTGACCTGGAAGTTCAGAGTGAATGTTTAAGCTTTATTAGTCCTTGAAAAGCAGTAAGATGATGATGTTGCAATGCTTGTTGGTGAAACTATTTGGAAATTGAATTACAGATGCTCTCAGGGCCAAATCCCATCCTTATATAATTTACAGAAACAAGTTACCTCCCTGACCCTCAAACCTTCTGTAGAACTGCTTCCTTGCTAAATAAAAACAACTCGATCATCTATTTTGACAAGCCAAAGCTGGGAATCAATTTTTAAAGCCCAAGTCTCTAGCAAGCTATGTCCCTTGCTCAATATTGCAGGATGTCCCTTCTTTCTGCAACTAGGGGTGCTCAGTACTCACTGGATGATGCTCGCAGCGAGTGTGGGCAGGGACTTCATGGCTTTGTTCTGTTTAGTGGTGGTTAATTGTCTCTAAAATCTTTAAAATGCAAAATTCCCATTTAAATGGTTTGTTTCACTCAAAGTTTCCTTGTTACCGTTTCCATAGCCCCTGAGTTTGGAGAACCTTTAGTCACTGTTCCAGGAGAGGAGATAACACAGGTGCTGAGGCTGCCCTTGAACCCCATCCCTGGGAAGGACAAGCCGGCTATGCCACGAGCTCACACTGACACAGCTGTGCTGCCAACGTGCTCAGCAGATGGGAAATGTGCTGATAAAAGCAATTTTCTGTGGGGGCAGATAGACTATTTCATCAAAAGGCATGAAGTAAATGGGCAAAAAGAACACTATTTTGTCAGGATACCTCCCTGTCAAAACCCATCTGAAGTGGTCTCCTCTCAGTCTGGTTGTGACTCTCCAGTGTTGGACCCACTAACTTAACTTATTAGCTCATTCAGCGAGGTGTTTAGCCAAAATTCTAGGTACTTTGTGTTAGTGAAAGTGAGAATAAGATAATGGGATGGCATGAAGAGCAATATCAATAATGCATGCAAAGAAGATGCTAAAATACATAATACAGTGGTACAATTAGGTTTTTACCAGATTTCCTTAATAATTTCAATATAGAAGACTCCTGATATATCAATTGAAACTTAGTTGGGAAAATGAAAATTAACACTTCTGAGTTAACATGTTTTATTATGTTGTTATGTTGTGTTAATCTATGTCATTGTTTCTAATACCTGATGTAGGTGGAAATTTGTTGCACTTTAATATAGGCTATGAAATAGGCAATATAGGCAACCAATCCCAAAAGTGTTAGGCAGTGCAGTTTGTTTCCTAGGGAAGAATATTTATACTCTAAATAAGATTTTTTTTTAGGCAGAAAACGACGTTCATAAGTACTACAATTCCTAGATAAATTTTAAAAATGTGAACTGGATTACTGTAAAATGAGATTTCATTAAAGTATAGTGGACTATTCTCATCTTGGAATTTATTCCAACCTCATTGATAGAGGGCTCATTCTTTGAATTCCAGCATGACTGAGTCAGTTAACTACTCTATCTTGTAAAAATTCCAGAAAACAAAGCTGTATGGGGAAAGTTAAATGTGCCAGTGGTGCACAGGTTACCTGGACCCTTCATCCAAAAAGTTTCCAAGATAGAAGTAATCCTTTAATCTTCTGTGTGAGTCTCAAGGCTCTCTTGTAATGCTGTACTACATTTTCATCTGCTTTTTTTTTTCCTTTTCTGAACCTCCTTGCTAAATCTATTCTGTGTTTATTAGGTGGTAGAGATGTCCCTTCAACCTCACTGACAGCAGAGGATTTGGTGACCTTTTTTTTTTATATAAAGTGAAGATGATTTCCCAGGGTATGCAAAGGGTCATTACTAACGGTAAGAAAAAGATTTTGAACCTGATATTGGCTGAATGACAGAAAAGCTCAGTGAAAGAAAACATAAGGATGTTACAGAAAATGGGACAGGACAGTAAAATGGAAATATATGTTGGCAGAATGTAAGTCTTTTGTATCTAGGAGCGGATTTATCATTCAAATAATTTAATTAAACACAATGATGTTTATTTATTACCTTCTGGTAAATTGTGGAGGATTTGTATATTTTATTCTTTCTCTTTTATGTTAACACTACTTGTCTTGCACTACAGAATGGCAGCTAGTGAAGAACACATCACATGCATCACTGAATTTGGCCAAGGAGCAGCTGATGAGTGTTTATTGTGTTCGACAAGCTGTGCGATTTCTAGCCCAGTGCTGGTGAGATGGAGATGGTGCAGCATCACAAACCACCCCAGTGATGGTAAAATATACCTAACAGTAACGGGAGGCGTTATGTCATCTTGGCAAAATTATAGTTTGGAATATCACTTTAACTGTGAGTAACTGCATCCTAATCTGTATTTGTGTCAATTCTGTACTGCCTCCTGAGTTCCTTATACATGTTCAGAGCAAGTAAACAAATCCTACCAAATTCCACTAGGGGACAGTTCCTGGGAGAGTAAATGTTGAGTACAACCCACTGACTCTGTTCACACCATCAGCTCAGTCACCGCCTGAGTCCGGACTCATGGACCTTCCAAACCCGTGTGACTCCCTTTCCTACTCGCTTACACAGTGACTATTTTGGATGATGATGTCCAAATGCCTGGAATTAGGTTGTAGTTGATTCTGCCTTCCTGTATAATGTAGCCAATAGAAACTGGGAAAGTTCCTAATTCCAATCACCTTCATGAGACGTGTTTGGCTTTTGTGATTCACTTCTTCCTTATTTTTGATGCAAGACCTAGTTCTGAATTTTCAGTACAGGGTCCAACAGAGGAAGAATAATGGTCATTTGTACAATGGTCATTTTCCATCTTCTTTTCCTTTGAACATTAAATATATTCTGTCAGATAAATAATCAAATATCCTTGTGATTTCCATAATGTATTCTTTCTTTCTTTCTATATTGCTAATTAAATATCTGGTGAGAGCAATGGACAAGCAATGTTGGACAAATTCAGCTTGGCCTGAGGCTTGTCTTATCTTCAAACTGACTCCAAAATCTGTGGTTTAAAGTGTCGTAGGAGAACTGCTAAATCAGTAAAGTGTTTAAACAAGATAGCAATAGCTTGTTACCATGGAATGTGAAGAGCAAAAATAAGTAATATAGATAAGTGAGTATTTTATGAATTAGGATGGTTTGCTTAATTTAAAAAGTTTCAAAAACTGGAAAGGGTTTGGTACAGAATACATCCATTACAAGAACTTCACAAAAATACCTCAGGTGGACATTATTTAAATAATATCCATATAAGATCTGACTTTTCACAAAATAATTTTATCTGAAAAGTCCTATAAAATTTAATTTGCAGATAACTGAAAAACCACATTTGGTATGTGAGATCAAAATACTGTCTCATCATCTTCTGTAAGTTCAGCATAGCATTCCCATGTTTTTTGTTTGGTTTTAGTTATACTTTTCTGTCAATTATTGAACCTTTCCTCCTTTCTACTGGGTTGGTTACTCTGAAATTTTAAAATTTGCATATATAAGTTTTATTCAGCTAGGTGTATTTTTAAAAAAAAGTTTATATCTCCAAGAAAATTTTCTGTAAAAATTATATTAGCATTGAAAATGAAGGGAGTAAGAATATCTTGTCAGTGAGCCACTAATTGGACAGAGTTTTCTAGATTTGACTGCAGTTTCTAATGCCATCACCAGTGAGCCTGTGTCAGCCTGAGTACAGGCCTAGGTTTTCATTTAGGGAATTAGGTATATTAATAACTCAGAGAGGTCTGGGTCTCAAAGCCAACATTCCTCATTTCCCTTATCTGTAAACTAGTGCTGTTGCTCATCTTGCATCTCATCTCCTTAATTCCATGTGCAACAGTATTTTAATTATACAGTTGATTTTCCAGGACAGGTGGAAAATTGGTTTCCAGAACTATAACAAAATCACAGTAAAAATACGGGGGGAAAGAGTTATTTTACACACATACAAAATAAAATATATCTTCTCTCTCCCTTATGAGAAGAAGGAGTTGAAGCATTTTCTAAGTTGACACAACACAAATAAAGAATATATGGTTTAAAGAAAAAATAAAACTAAGAATTTTCAGTTTACTCTAAGTTGGAGATAATCAGTCTAACTCACATGAGCTCAAATTACCAGTCACTGGCTGATTTTGGCCATATGAACCCAGGACCCCCTTCTAATCAGTTAAAAAAGCAAAACAATCACTTTTTTGTGCCACAAGTCATCTTTAAAAGAGAGTAATTTTTTCTATTATTCACATCCACTTCACCTTGTCTCTATTAGAAGTTTAATATATAGGTAGGTTAAGGGCAACATTTTCCAGTATATGAGGATTTTTTAATGCTTTCCAAGCACTCACCTAGAGTGGCTAAAACAGGAGCTATCTTTCTGAATAGCATTTCATAAGAGAGTTTAAGTGATGAAGAAAAACGAACTGCAGTTAGTATAATTTTGGGTTTTTATTACTTGGGATTAGTCAGCTGGAAAACTGGCTATCTTGCCTTAAACTGTTTTGCTGTATCAGCATCTTAAAAACCTCTGTGGAATATAGCGTTTATTTAGCTGAAAAGGCATCATTGCTGATATCTGACTGAGAACTGTAGTGTTGATTAGTAACTAATCTTCTGAGGTGCAGTTTCAAAGTTCACTGACAGAAAAAGGTGGGATCTGGGCCAGTAAAAAGGAAGCACTGAATGTTGGTGGTGTCTGCTGTGAGATCCAGGTAATACTGCCCATTCCTAGAATGTGGGGAGTGTTGAAGGATGGGAAAACTTTGGAGAGATTTTCTCCATAGTAAATATAATTGCCTTTGAGATACTGGACTAACCATGTGCTAATACATCTGCAGGCATTGCTAAGGTGATTTCATGACTAAAAGAGAGGGCATTTTGGGAGGTGGCTTACTCTGCACTGTTGCCCAGCATCTTAATTTCTGGCATTGGCTGAAGAAAACAGCAACCCCTGAAAACACTCGAGGTTAATGTTGTGGTAACAGTGGGGATTGTGTTTGGTGAGGAACACAACAATGGATGCAACCATCAATCTCTGAGGTTTTCTCAATGAGTACAAGCCTTCATAGCCTAGAAAAAAGGTGGTAAATTCACTGTCTTGTGTCCCATAGGGATATAGAAGATGGGATCTGCCTGCTCTCCAACTCTGTGACAAAGTACAGCTTTAACTGCTCTGAAACTCAGGGACTGTTTTTTATAGCAACTGTGAAGGCATGTACTGATGTAAATCTATTTGGCTTGGTTCCATTCTTATATTGACCTGATACACTGCAGTCAAGTAACTTACCTCAGGATAAAAGAGTAGAGTTGGATCACAGTCATGTCCCTGGTCTGCTATTACTGTTCTTTTTTCTGTTTTTTGATTTTGGCTTCTTAAAAAGAAAGGAAATAGGCCTTCTTTCCCACTCTGTTGCATCTTACATAGCGAAATGGACGTCTGCTGAGGTAATGCACAAATTCCCAATAAATGATCACCTTTTACCTGGAAAAGTCTCATTGTTGACATCTCAAGATTCCTATTTAACTGGCAAAAAAAACAAAACAAATCTGTCTTCTGCAGTGGAAATTCTGTGGTGCAGACCTTTAGCCTAGGATTAAAAATCACCTGTGTAGGAAGCAAATTAAACAAGTTTTTATTCCCTCACTCTCATTTGGTGAAACCGCACTAATTTGTACCACTTAAAGCCTATTGACATACTTTGAAGGTCCCCAAGGTCTTTTCACATTACTCCTCACAAAGACTGTAGGTCCAGCCTGAGTGGTTCTGTGTCACACCCTAAGCAGGGCAGTGTTCTGCCGTCTTTACTCTATGGCTGATTTCATAGCAGGACTAATATAAAATGCAACTGGGTAATAACAATATTACCTATAGCTACCTCAAGAGATCAGCTACTATATTCATGAGTCTTTGTACCTAAAGTAGGATGCTGCACCACAAACAAAACAGTGAACTGTCAAATAGGGAAATTCAGTTATTCCTGTTTTATTTTGTAAGAAATATGGAAAAATAAAGACCAAAAAACCCAACCCAAACTCAAGACAGTGATTTTCCTGTAAAACTCCTTACGCATGGTATCTTTTAAAGAGGGTACTTTTCTATTCAGCACTGTTGCCAGGTCAAATACTGCTGTTTTCACATATGACTGTAGAGTACTTCTCAACTGTCATCCATACATTGTCCTTTAAAGAAAGAGATGTATCTGGAGGCAGTCTTTTTTAAGAACAAAAATCTTCTTGATCTGTCATTGCAGGTGGGGTTAAGAAAAAGCTCAGCTTTATTAAGTGCTGTGAGAAAACCTTTATGTCCCTCACAAAATTTAGACAGTGCATGTGCAATTCCTTTGCATGCTTCAAAATGCATTAAACAGGAATAAATGAAAAATATAACACTAAAATTCAGATCACTTTTCCCCAGCCTAAAAAATACTTAAGTAGCAGGTTGTGTGAATAAAATATTGTCTATGTTGGTGAGACTTCGTTAACAAATGCTGTTATAATACAGATCATACTTTTTCACTGATAGAATGAAATGTGTGTGATAGCTGTCTATTAACAAATAATTTAAGATTACTCCAGAAAACACTCAGATTCAGTCTTCTATGGATATTTTCTTTTACTGGCAGGTTTTGCCTGCATTTTCTTTGCTTGCAATGGCCATTTAAGTGAAGAAATGCAACTCCCAGCATGAAAGGATTATTTTGCTAATCTTCCTTAAAGCTTCCCCCTGAGTATTCTATCAATATGAGGTTGTTGATAGGAGACAACTTAAACCTAATATAAATCCTGTTTTTTTGAACTGTGATTTGAAGTTTTACAACATTCCACAGTCATGTGGAAGGGTATTTAGTAGAATGCTTGTTACTCATTCTTTCATTCTGCTGTCCCTTAAATCTAAGACCCAGTAGGAATAATATTTTCCTGTAGCTGCCCTGACAAATATGGCTTTTATTATAGGAGATTCACACAATGTTCAAACACAATTAGAGCCATGCCACCCTGCTGGGGCATACATTAAAATTTAGCAAATTAATCTTATAGAATGACCTGCTTCTTTTTCCGTAGTATTTCTTCCTTTTATTAAAGGCTTCTTCAACCTGAATTTTATTTTTTCTGTTTTTCTACAGTGGGTTCTTTTAGTAAATGGAAAATATGGAAACACAGAAAATGTATTCAGAGGCAGTGCTCTAAATGGGACAGTATGTTCTATCTGAGATAATAGAGATGACCTGCTGGTTAATAAAAGATAAAACCATTTCCAGGGCCCTGAACTAACTGGCAAGAGAACCCAGAAGGAAAAGAATTTTTTCTGTGTAGGCTTTTTAAAAAAGCAAAATGAAACAAAAAACCCAGCATCCTTCCACCTCCATTCTATGCATGCATTGGAAATATGTCTCGTTAACTAGATGAATCTACTGTTTCAAAGGTACATTGCAATGTGATTTTACCGAGAAAAAAGACTGACTAAGACTCTCCTTAGTGAAAGACACCCTGGCAAAACCATAAATCATTATAGCTAGAGTTAGACCTGACAAATTCTTGCTGTTTGACTGACCCTTAATTTTGTTAGGTGTGACAAAATTTTGTCTAGCACATCAGAATATGAACTAACACACTAAATATTTTATTCTGTGATAAATTAAGTATTACAGGTTTTAATTAATCTTCGTCAAGTGTCCCTATTGAAAGCAAAATAGGCACAACTCAGCAGAGCAGGAGAGGCATAATAATTAAAACACAAATAATCAGAGCATGTGACTCTATTCAAATTTATTATTAAACTATTCTTTGCAAAATATGTGATACCTTTAGAGGTGGTTTGCCTTGATGAAGTGTTCTAGCCAAGGCACTGGGGTTTTGTATCCTTGAACGCTACAAAGCCATCCCTGGTCAGTTGAAGGGACTGTGTGGCAGCAGGAAGCCTCTTGGCACACAAGTCCATCAACTAAAATGCAAAGTGCCCTGGGCCTCTGTGAGATCAGGGGAGCCTGCGCCACTCTGCAGCCACGGCATGGCCCCTCCAGATCCCTCCCTAGAGCACCGGAGAGGGTGCTACTCTGAGCCTTTGGGAAAGGCCAGGCCTGTTGGATAACAAAGAAGTGCTGAAGATAGTGGTGTTCAGAGATTCCCTGAGGGCTGGCACTGGTGCTGAGATACAAACCCTGTGCTGGCACAGTGGTGTGCCTGGCTCTGATGTGTTCCAGTGCCAGCACTGGGATTAGGGAGCCCAGCACTACCTTTGCCTCTGCTCTTCCCTGTGCTAAGCACAAGCACCATGACACTCAGGCTTGGGCCTGGGTGCTTTGTTCTTCAGATCTAGGCCTACACAGTGAAATCCCACCAGATCTAAGAAGGGCCAAAAGTGTTTGCTTTAGACACTTTGATAAAGATTTGTCTATTTGTAACAAAGCTTTCTGGATGGTACCGTGGTTTATCTTTGCTCATCTATTATAAGTAATTTTCATGCCGCTATGTTTATTTTATTTTAATTCATTTTCACTTGTGTTGTTCTGAGACTCTTATACTGAGACCATCCTATTCATGAATGCATTTCATTTGTCCCTGGAGCTGTAGTCTGAAAATCTTTTCTAGCTATGGCTGTGGCAAAGGACTAATTTGCACGCACTATCACTCACAAACGTATTGTGTCATGTTTGCTTTAGTGAACAATGGTGTCAGAGTATACAGGAAGTCCTTCTGTCATTTGTGTTATTATTCTTTTAAGAACATGGATTCTGAATGCATAGGCTTAAGATTGTGTTAATTTTGCTTTTCTGTCTTGTTACCATGTGATGCTCTGGTTCTTTATTACAGCTTTGTCAGTACTTCATTGAATCTATTCAATTTTCAAGAGAATATGCCTGGAAATAATCATCCTTTTTCCCCTCTGCAATACCTGTACTTTCTTGTCAGTGATTCACTCAGACACTGTTCCTTTCCTGAACATGCAGTTTTAATAGAAATGCCATGGGTAGTGAGTCTACTTTAATGAATAAGTGCATTAAAAATCACAGAGTGGATGCATTAAAAAAAGGAGTTGAGCACTTTCCCCCCAAAAGCTTTTGCAATCCAACAAGAAATATGGCTAATCTATAAGAGCAAGATTGTGACTGTGGTCTCATGTAGTAGGAGCTCGTGTCATACCCTGAGGAAGCTAGTTTTAATCTCTTTTCCAGAGGTAGGACAGTATCAGGGAATTTGTCAGTTTATACCTTTTACAAGACAAGTGGGTGGGTGGGAAGAACAGGAAGGAAAAGACTACAACCTTATTTTCTCGTTCTTCCCTCCTAAATGGCCTTTGTTTCTGGTTGGGAATGATAATGATTTACTGGTTATTTTGCTCAGGGATGGATATGAAGGCAGAATCAAACTTCTGTCAGAAATTATGTGAACTCTGTGGAGTTTAAGCCATCAATTCATCAATGACACTTTTCTAGTCAAACTAATGGTACTCCAACTAACTCTTCTCCAGTTCTTTTTTATGTTTTATTTATATCAGCTCAACTCTAGAGTCAACAGGAGCCATTGTTAACACAGGGTTCTTTTCCTCTTTCAAATTGGAAAGGCTGGGTAAATCTCCAGGCTGTTACAAAGGTGTAAGAACCAGCAGGGTGTACACAGCCAGGCTCCCGGCTTTCTTTGCACAGGGCAGTCCCTCAAGACACAGAGCTCTCCATATGAAACACTTCTTCATTTATTGCCATTGAGAGGAGCGATCTGACCCATGCATATTAGAGTTGAAAAGACCTCTGGAGTCACCAGCCTGTGCAAACAATGTAGGTTGACGTGATCCTCAGGGATGAATGTTTGCCTTGAAATCAGTGGCCCTCTCTGCCAGATTACATCCCTCCTCTCTCATTTAGTACTATTTAATCTACATTTTCCCCTTCAGTAATTCTGAGCTATTACTATACTTCTACCTGCTTTCCCCATGCTGCCAACAGTCCTCCCACACCACCCTCCACCTTCTTGTTATTAATTCTTCTTAAGTACTCACAGCCTGTAATCATTTCATCTTTCTTCTAGACAGGGCAAATTCAGCAGTTGGCTTTCTTGTCTAACTACTCTTAATACAATAGCTGCCGTCTTCTGAACTTTCAGGATTTTTTTGTTGTTGTTTGCTGTCTGCCCTAGTTAAGTGTTCTTTTTTCTTTAAATCTAACATAATTTCCTAGTAGGAAATGCTCAGACCAGTGAAGATGTACCCTTAACAGCCAGGACTGTGTAAAACATTTCAGTTCCATGTATAATATCTTTCTGTATGTAGCCACAAGGACAGTAATCAATGGGATTGGAGAAAACATTGAATTTTACAGAAATCAAAGGAAAAATCACTGAGCCCTGTGGGAATCAGTGAAAGATGAATTGGACAGAAAGATTAAGACATTTATTGAATTATGTTATACCTTAGTAATCCAAAGATAGATAGCCATAGATTTAGATTTATTTTTTAGAAAAATTAATCTACAAAGTATTTTTTAAAAAATAAAGTAATTATATTTAAAATCTTTATTTCTTCTGTTCTGTAAAAATGGTTTGGGCCAAGTTTCTTTACTGATTATTAGCGCATGTTGAGTGCACACAGACTCCCTTGTCTGCAGGACACCCCAGACCCGCCATCACACAGCACAATACCCTCTTCTTGCCTGACTGATGCATCACATTTTAAATCACAGCATGTACTGAGTGCAGGTGAAATAACTTAGCATAAAGACAAGATCTGGTTTGAAAGAATCAGCACCAATTTGGGTTTGGAGCTAAGAGCATATTGGTAGTAATACTGTGAAAAGGAACATATAGCCTATCTCTTTTAAAATTGCTTTTAAATTGAGAGCATGGAAGGGTTGGTTTATTATATAAGGTTTATATATTTTATTATTAAAATTGTGGGTTATATATTATATTTTTCTTTAATTTTAATTGCAAATAATTTTGCATAACGTATGTTCAAGATTGTCTGAAACAAATATACCATGCCTCATCATATTTCTTTCTCAATGCATTGTGGAAAAAATAATGGGGGAGAAGATAGTCACTTAAAGATATAAAATCTTTAATTAAAGGTATCTGTATGGGAAGCTTCTTTCTTCAGAATATTATTAAATATTGCCACCTTCAGGCGAAAGTGTATTTAAGCATTTAAGGACACTTTTTTCACACATAATCTTACAATTTTTCATGTTAACTATTTTTAAACAATGTTTGTGCTTTTTCTCCTGCAAGTTGAGCACAGTAGGGCAGACAGGGGTGGTGTGCTAAATCTGGGGAAATTAAATTCCTTGGGTTTGAGGAAACAAAAGCAGAGTGGAAGAAAGCACCACAGTTAATACATTAAACTCAAATAGCATGTGATTTCCTTGAACAAATTATCTCAGAGAACTAGAATCATTCTTGTAGGTCTCCTGAAGTTTAATTTTATGTTGTTTTGTCTCTTGCAAAACTTCTCCCAAGTTTTCCCTTTCTCATACAGAAGAATAAAGATGATTTGTAACGTGAATAGATTTTGCTTGGTTGAAATTCAGATCAAAGTAAAGCATAAATTTGTACATAAATTCCCTAAATTAAAGAGAGAATGAATTCTGCTGGAAAAGAAAAAAACCATGATTAATTGAGATGTGATATTAATCTATAGCAAGAGTCTCAAAGCTATTTGCCTGTACAAAACATTTCAGTCTCCCGTTAAGTGTTTAATGAAAAAAATTATAAATGAAAGTACCCCTACTAGAGAGGGCACTCACGTTAAATAACATTCACTTTGTCCATGGTCTTGCCCCTGCTGGTTTCTTCCAGTGCTAAGTAGGGAGATTGGTCCATGGCAGTGAGTTATTGATTAACTGATGGCAGGATCCCATTTCCTGTGTATCCAAAGCCAATTCCTTTTGTAACATGACATTACACAAACAGTGCTTTCCACCCAGAGAAAAATGTCATGCTGTTCAGTAATAACAATGGCAAACACTCCCTTTGGACTGAGCATAACGCTCCACTTCCCACTTAAATGGTTTTGCACTGTTGCACTAAAGAGCTGGCACATTACTCCCCACAGGTGGCTGCATTTCAGTGCCTGGGTGAAAAGAGTCTCTATTTCATCTTTCAGATACAGTGAGTACTAAACATAACATGGGACTCCTCTATTTCCACAGGCTATTAACCTTCCAAAACATTTATCTCTGAGGCTAAACTTTCTAGTACTTCAGCTTCAGTTCCAGGAAATGTCTCTCAAAACATTCAAATGCATTCAAAAACAATGCATTGAGAATGGACTAAGTCCCCTTGCAACAAATAGTAACCATATGCCAGAGCTAAACATGGGCTTAAATAGCTTTCTGAACTTGGTCCTTCTCAAAAGTAACATTTTTATTTTAGCAAGTTTGAGCAAAATTTCTTCATCCATTTTTGAATAGTAAGAGTGGCAATAAACTACATAGCAAACTGAACTTCTGTTTGTAAAAGCATTTTAAAATATTGTACTTTATCAATAGTATTTTCGTAGCATTTACAAAACACAATAGAAGGTCAGAAGAACTGAAAGGTGACACCACCAGAGGAAAATGGTAGGTCTGCAAGACTTACCAACATCCTTGGTGTAAAAGAGCTCCTAGTTTTTTTCTGGGGAAATACATCAGCAGATAAACACAGTGTCTTAAACAAGCAGTTTAAATTCCCTGTTAGCTGAAAGTAATATTTGCTTCACAGAGTAGGTGGTAAGGGTTGTTCTCAATAGGTAGCTGGGCTAGTTTAACCACAGACACTGAAACAGTGTGAGTACCATCCCAAATGAGCTTGGAGGGAAACACTCTATTGAGGAAAGGGATGCATGCATGTGTTCCAGCTGAACCAATGTGACAGTGTGCTCCTCCCTCCCCAATCTGACCTTTATTCCCATCACCCTGCCAAAGTGGAAAGCACCAGTGGCAGTCATACTGGATGTGCTGGTCGTGATGGCTGCAGCCAGCTCAAAGTAGATTCAGGGGAGACACATAAAAACTCCATAGCCAAGGGCTAATTTGAGCCCACCTAACCGCAGTGCTACTTAGTGTCGGATTCAAGCCAAACTGGGAAGAAACTAACATCTGTTCTTGGTATGCACTTATGATTATCATTCTGTGATCTTACTGCATAGATAATGGACAGCCCACAGCCCATTGAGGTCTCCTGCCCAGCAGTGGGCTGCACACCAGGATCTCCCCAGAAGTAGGGCTGCCTCTCAAGGTTTCTAGTCCTCAAGTTTGAGAGAGTCCTTATGACATCAGATACTTGATAAATGGATTAGGAATAGATACACTGAAATCTTGAAAACTCAGCTTATAAGTGGTATAGACGATGGATGGCGAGTTTACAATCCTTTAGACATAAACCATTGACCAAGTGTGGGACAAATCCTGGATTCAGCTGCACCTGAACTCCCCTCTGAGATGCTTAGAATGCAAGGGGGTCCTTTCTGAACCTCTTGGCTCAACAGGGTCTTCCTGACAGTTTTGTCTGACCCTGTCCTTCATGCAGTAAATGCTCGTGTACCTTGCCGTCAAATCTTGTTAAACCAGTGTTTCATTTACCTTTGAATGTTGTTAACTCAATCTCTTGTATCAATCAAATATGTTGTTGCTTCTCTCTTATGAGTGAATGCATCACTCCATCCCCAACAACTAAATAAAATGCTGTGTATGCTGTGTGTGTAAAGTATTGCACAACACTTGCAGAGAAAGGTAATAGCTAAGCATTCAATACCTCATTTTCATTCTCACTGTCGTTTAGAAAATGTGGCTGAGGATGAGATATTCTCTGCATTTATAAAATGGAGGATTATAACAAAAAATGAAGGGCTATAAAAGAGGATGGTTAGTCAGAAACATTTTCTACAGTAGAAAGAGGAAATAAAACTGAAATTAGGTAGTAAAGGGAGGAAAACACATCCAACAGTAATTCAGTATTCAGTCACTGGCAAAGGGATCTTAGCAGTCCAAATAAGAGATTTTGAAATATTTAATCTGTAGGATCTGTGGAATTATGTATAGGAAGAGATGTCTTAGCTGTTTTCTCAAATTAAATTGATTGAGGTCTTTGCATTTTATTACATGGATTTATTCTGATTTGTTCTAAAGCTAAAAGTCTTTATTCCAAAGGGAGATTTGGAAACTCAAAAAAACTTTTTTTTTAGGTTTTGGGTTTTTTTGTTTTTTTCTGGGTTGTTTTTTTTTTGGGGGGGAGGGGGTATTTTGTTTGTTTGTTTGTTTGGGGTTTTTGTTTGTTTGGTTGGTTGGTTTTGGTTTTTTTTTAAGAATTACATGAGTTTAGCTCAGAAACACTGCAGCCTTATTCCTGCATCCATGGTAGAAAAACTGCTGTGGTTCAATGTGACTGGATGGGGTTAGTTATAATACACTCATCACAGTGGTATCAGAACACTGTAATCTCTGAAGTACTTAAGGATGAATGGCTTGTATAAATGTAGAATATTACTACTGTATACTCTACTTAATTGGGCCATACTGAATAGGGTTAGCTGCCTTGCTAGGTTTATCTCCATAGAAACTGATGACAGGTATAATATTGACTATTAGTTAATCAAGATAGTATTGCTTAAGAGATCTGATTTAGTTTCTACAAAATAAAATGTTCTTTAGCCAGATGACAAATAGGTGTGAAATCCTGAACCAGTTGTTAAATGCACAAGTTGCCAAATAAAGATAAGATAGCATATTTTCCTAGACCCTTGGGTAGCTTAGACAGGAGTTCACTGGTGCTGGCTGAGGGTAGGAGCAGTCTGCCAGCATCTCACCAAATTGCTTTTTGCTGTGGCACTGGTAAGACCACTGGCAACATTAATTCTTGCCTGGCATTTCCGACATTTGTAACAAGCAAGCATGTGCCTTGCACCCAATAAACAGACACACCCCAAACACCGTCACACTGCCCATTAAGGGGCCTGGCCACTCCAAAACAAGCCTGTGTATGCAGCACCTTCTTTCCAGGTTTCCCCAGGGCAAGATAACAGAGCTCTTGGAGTGTAAGGGGAGCCATGTCTCTGTCTTCCACAAGATGTCTGGCATTTCACTTCTTCTTTGCCAGTGTCAAGTGTGTTTGAGCCAGAGTACACCTTTTCATGAGAATTTGGGAAAATCTCCTCAGACTGTGGCTTACTGAAGTACAAAGCAGGAGTTCTGCAAAATTAAACAGCTGTCTGTGGAAGAACTAATTCACTTTTATAGTGTTGAGAGGTACTAGCGTTTGAAGGACTAGACATATGTGGAAGTGCTACAGCCTTGTCTTCTCAGCCTTAAACCATTTGTTTAACTGTACTATAACAGTATATGAGTCCACAATTTTTTCCACAAGAATGGTGATTTTCTCTTACCTGAAAAATCATATATCTTTTTTACAGATAAAAAACCCCACCAAAACACAAAGTCTGATTTCTCTGTTAGGAAGATAACCATGCTAGTAAACACTGCAAATCATTATAGTCTTCATAATGGGGTATTAAAATGTTAAGCCCACAGGTACTCTGTCATGATTTACAGCCTTGTTGATTAAACACCTTGGGCTGTTTTATTTTACCATGGAACAAAGAGAATTTACCATTCCTCCTGTATTGAAAAACCCTAAAGATACTGATAAGACTTTTCCAAGTAAAAAGTAGTAAAGTCACCATTAAACCAGTAGATAGTCTTGGTAATTATTTAAGCATTGCTTTCAAAATTATTATTTGATACATGAAATTATGTTTTTCATAATGAAAATACTTTTGCATATTCTGTGCAGTAAATCTGGTAACTGCTGGAAGCTGTATCTTATTACAGCTACTGGAAAGATGCATTGCAAATTTGAAATAATTCAAAGTGCATTCTGCTTCTGAGTTTCCATAAAAATTCAGTGTTAATATGGTTCTATTTTTCATACTGTCAGCAGTTTCTGGACTTTGGAAAACTTTGGGTTTGCTTCTTATTCTTAACTGGAAAACAAAATACAAACTGAGAACCCTATGATGTTATATTCTTTACTTCTAACCTGGACTATGAAACTGTTGTTTGTCAGTAAGCTGTGATGATTTGTATGATATATTTATGTATTTCCTGAAATCTCAGCTGCTGAAACCATGTCCACAATTAATCTCATCTAACTTATGCTGTCTGAAAATTAAAGCATCTGTTTTAAGCTGGTTTCCTCTTCTGTGAGCAGCCTGTTTGGTGAGGACGAGGTGAGATGTGAATCTCTTTCTGGAGAAGCTTGTCTTTCTTTTTCACCAACAGAAGAGGACTTTGGCTGGGATGCTTAGCCTGAACACTACCTTTTTCCTTTTTGAAACTCTGGGTTCCTTATCTTAAAATGTATGTAACTGCATACTTTCTATTGCTGATCTTTAAGCAGAATAGTATCTTGCTTGTTGTTTATTGCAGTTTGTTTTAGGACTGGCACACTACTAAACATGTCTTCTAATCCTTATTTTCCATCTATTTCACATTTAAGTGAAAGTAAGGCTGTGAAAAGACTGTCTGTGGTGCTCTGTACACCTCACAGATGCTGGGGCTCTTAGCTGCCTCCTAAGCAAAAAGGTTATTCATTTTCTTCAGTACAGCAGCTCTCTGTGGGACCAAGAAAGACTCAGGAGTATCTTCTCAATGAAATGCTCAAAAAATGTAATAAGACAGGCCACAAAGTATTTCAGACTCAAATATTCTACTCAAAATTACAGCTCTATAACCTAGAGGAGTAACTTCTGATTTAGCGATGTGAGAACAAAATGTAGCCCTATTAACTTAGCTGTTACTAGGCTCTGAGAATGTCAGTTATGGATAGTTTGGCCCTGGGTAATTAGACAACAAACTTTTTTTAAACTGCTGTAGGAATTGATTCTCTATATGCTCTTAATTTATTGTATTTCACAGAGAAGATGAATCAGTCTTGTGACTAGTTTTATTCTCTGTAAGCTTTTTAAGACATAGGATGAAATAAAATTATGATCAAGTCTAATGATGGGCATGGATCAAGATGTCTTTTCTCTCTGTCATGAAATGGAATGTTATGAAAAGGTTTCCTTTCATTATTAGTTCAGGAAAGAAAAATCAAGTCAAAACCAGAACAAAAATAAAGGGCAAGTTGAAGTCTGCAGTAGGCAGGGAAAGATCACTACATCTTTTCCCAGTTTGCTAAAAAACACCTTTCCCTCTCTCAGTATCACCATTCATTCCCCCTACTCCCAGATTATGTTAAAATATTTACTGAGATGGTTGTTTAAACCCACAGCAGGTAAACTGCTTTAGCATGGGGTGAATTTATAACTGATTTCTTATAATTTGTGCCCAGGGACTGGAAAGAACTGTGCATCATTATGCAAGTGTCATGCATAACAGTCAGGCTGAATGGGGAAACAAAAAGGAAAAGAAAGGGAATCACTCATGGACATGCCTGAGAATCAACACAATAGTTTCCTCTGAAGCAATTGTGAACATACATATTTGAACATACACATTATGAAAATACATATTTGGACCATTTAAAACATTTTATTATTTACCCAATAGGCTGCAACAGCTCTGAAGCTTACTGCAGTGTTTATTCAATAAACCAGCTCTGTATTTGTGTTCTATCATGTCAAAATGCATTTAAGCAATTATAAAAGGACACATTTTACTTAATGTACCATAGTGGTTCTTCTGGAGCCTGTTATGTTTTACAGCATTTTGTTGTAGTATATTATACTTTCAATATTTAATACAGTCATACTTATGGTGTGCTCTTTCAAGAAGATAAAAGGACTGATTTCCCTCTAACCACTCAGGAATCTGCATGGACAGGGAGATTGTTCCAAGCAGCATTATATTACACCAGGATTCTGTCTCTCTTCTTAAAATGAGATAATTGCCTTCTGGATGTCAGTAGACCAGTGAGAAATAGTGCTATGGTCCAAATTTTAGCGGAGGATTGTATATTAAACGTGAAAAAAATCAAAATTTCCTCCAGTCTTCTGGTAACTCTGTATGCTTGCTTGAAAATCTCAGTTTTCCTGAGCATCTGTGAATATCTCCATGATGTTCTCTTAAGCCCACAAATTTAGTCTTTTTTAAATAACACAGACATTTCTCTTGGTCTTGCATTGATTCTTGTCAGTGTTCCCCTGCTGATGTGTAGGTTTGTAGTGATCCAAAATGGAAGGTGAAGCAGCAAGCTGGAGTGTCCTAGGAAAGCCTGAGGTGCAAGGCTTTACTTCCCAAACCAGAAGAATCTCTCCAGGTTGCATGAGAGAGGAGCACTTCTGTAAACAGCAGTCACACAAGACTACAAGTGTTTTCACCTATGCCTGGCTTTCCCACAGAATGAAAACCCTGATCCTGAATTATTTACCTCAGGTCCTTTGACAGGACAAGGACTCTGTATTAGCTGTGAAAACACCTCCATAGTTAAAACATGGTTGAGAATCTCAGTTGCTGCATGTTTGCTTTATGACTGGAAATATTTAATATTTTCATCTCTGATCCTTCCCTTATTTTTTGAAACAAAATTGATTAGTTGTTGGATATTTTTTATTTCTACATTCTAGTTTTTTCTTAGTTCCTTCAAAGCTGCTGGCATTGCTGAGGCATTAACACAAGAGGGGAGTCTGCATATGCAAATTTGACTCCCTTAATTAAAAGCAGGAGCACTTGATTACACTGCTGAGCCCCAGAGCTGCAAATATTTAAACAAAGGTTACATGCTCAGAAAGGAAAATTGAGCCCTAAGTCATGGTTTTATGATAGAGACCTGTTAGTTTTTAGGCTGCTGTTAACACAAAGCCCAGTGCCAAATTTAATTCCTTATTCCTAGATTGAAGTGCATGCTCTTTCAGGAGCACGCTTTATGCCTATTTTGTTTGGGTTTGGGATGGTTCTGCTGCTCTTTTGTTTGGGTTTGGGATGGTCATTTTGTGTTTGCTCCTCTGACTTGGAACCCCCTTGTTTCCTGGCTGGTAGCAATAAAGCAATTAAGAGGCAGCTGCAACTTGAAGAATGTGATGGAGCATCCAGAAAGAGTGATTAACAGGAAAATTAAGCCACAGGTTTTAACTTGTTTCTAAGTTGTCATCCAGGTGTGGCCTCAGTCCTTCAAAATCCTGAGAATGCTGGGCTTCTGCTGACTCCAAGAGTCATGAGGACTGAGTGCTAGACCTGACAATACAATTTGGTGAGACTTTTTCTCTTGTGGTAACCATCTTTCTCAAAATTGCTTCTTCCTGTCTTAGCACAGAGTTGTCCTTAGTACCCTCAGTTATCTTGATACAATTGTCTTCAGTAACTTGGATCATTCAAATGACACAAGGAAAATAAAAAGATAAGCAGAGCACCCTGGTACTGTATGCTTTCTCTAAGCTAGCTAATTTCAATTATCAAATTCTTTGCACAGTTCCGCAAAGAGTGCTGGCATGACTTAGAGCCCTGGGGTGAACCAGGGCAAAAATGTCTGGGGAGAGATCAGTTGAGAAGCAGGAATTTCTTAGACTGTATATACCAATGCCATGAGCATGTTTTGTAGACAGACCCTCACAGACAAAGGCAGCAGTGTAACATTTTAGTTTTTCTAAGCATAAAACAGTGTAGCAAAGCAGCAGATTCCGTTTCCTAACAAGGAACTGACAAGTTCCCTTTTTGATCAGTCACTTATCTTCCAGTCTTAACAAATAAGACCAGTCCTGAAAGAGATATGGGAATGAAAACAACACAGGATACTCATCCTGCTGTAGTTCTGACAAACCCACACTTCCCTAGGTGTTTCCTTAAGAAGCCATGTGTATGGTGCCAAGTAGTGCTGATACTCTTTCTACTCTTCATGCCGCTGCACTTGCTTTGCAAGGCAAAGGTGGCTCTATCTGCTGTTATCCAGCAGATAAAAAGACCTGTTTTAGGTAAGGACCTCTGGGATTTTCTAAAGTTATGTTGTGGTGCGTCCTGATAACACTTTTTAAAAAGAATATTGTGGGGAATTATTTCTTTGGCAGTGATCTTAAAATTAATACTTTGAGGTCTTGTCTGCTCACTATGTGACTACCTAGGGGCTTTGCTGACGTGAAAGCTATGTAGCAAATGTCAGTATCTGCACAAATGATCCCCCAGAAATAGCAACGGCTGTTGTCCATATGTGACATTTTCAGTTTGTTAATTCCACTAGCTCCTTTGACTTAAGGGTACAATTCAGGCCCCCTCTCCACACACAGCCTCTAATTGATTAGAAGCAACTAACTACAAAAGAAAATTTGTAAAATAAATTGCCACAAACCTCACAGGTCCAATGAAAGCACAGCTGGCAAGACCCAAGTTCAAGGCAGACCACAGCTGCACCAGTACCTATCAGAATACAGCCTTGGGTGAGATTTACTGTCATTAAGAAAGACAATTTTGACCAAACCCCATTGAATCAAAGCATATATTCACAGACTCCACATACTGTCCCCAGCATAAATACTGAAATTGCTGGTCTCTGACCACAGACAGATATTTCGCATAATCTAAAAAATGAATCTCTGCATTTTGTCTTAATTTTACATGGTACTTAGAACACAACATAAGTAATACACAAGCTAGATTATTAATAGAAAAGAAGGCCTTTCCTAAAGATAAACTAGAACCCAAACACAGAGGGCGAGTTTCTGCTACTGAGGTAAAGTGTATTATTGTGTCAATTCTTGCACACATCCCATTAACACTGATGACAGTTTCAGCCACATGCATGTGTATCTTGTACCTCTCATTAACACTAATGGGCAATACATGCACATAGATCTCGGACGAATACTGGTGGGAATTACATACACGTGCAAGACTCATTAGCATTAATGAGGATTCTCCTGTGGATATCTAATGATCATTAATGGGAGTTACACGGATGTGTGTTTCTCATTAACATTAGTGACACGTGTATCTCTCATTAATATTGATGGAAAATACAGGAAGCCATATCTCCCACTAATATTAGTAGAAAAGAGGCACTCACTGAAAGGAGAAAGCTATTGCAGACATATCCTTAAAGAGGAAGTTTTAGCTGTTATTAATTCTGTTCCAAAACAGCTTCAGTTTGTGCTGTCTTTCTCAATGAGTTATCCAAGTCTCCACGACCTTGGCCACAAGGCATAGGCTTTGTTCCCATATGAATGAAGTAGCTCTGCAAAAGCCCAAATGTTAATTTCTTTGGAACCAGACAGCATGTCATCTCTGTAGGTTTTTTTAAGTAAATCTATTTCTGAATTGCTGCTATTTCAAAGAAAATCTGTATATGCTTTTCACTGTATAGAATGGCACACACCAGCTCCTGAGTTATTGCCATAGGCGCACCAAATTTATTATATGATCTTGTCATCATAACTCCATTTTACATCATGCACTAATGTGTTAAACTCTGACATGGTTCTTGGTGAATGGAGTAGAGACTAAAGGCCACAGCCTTCCCTTGGAGTAAAAAATGCTATGAATTTACTATAGTGGTGAGCTTTTTATCCTTCCAGTTACAAAGGGATTAAACTTCAAGATCCCTTTCAAAAGTGTGTTCCCACCCCTGCCAAAAGGTTTCCATGGGCTTTTCTGTAGGACTGTAGTTTAAATCTCCTGTAGAATATATGCCAGGACTGTTGCGTAGTGTCAGTGCAGAACTCAGGGCTCCACGTGGTGGGGCTCCACGTGGTGGGGCAGCCAAGGCCTTTGGAGAGGATTTTTTGGAGAGGATTAATCTCTCTCCTCCAAGGGACATCACTGCTTGGGTGGGTGCTGAAGAGCAAGGCTGTCCACGTGGTGTGAACAGTGGTGACCAGACTGGGCTAAGGAAGAACACTGATCTCCCTGTCAGTTACATATATGGAGATTCAGGAAGGTGATCACACCAAGCCCTGAAGTGGGAATCAAGTGATTTGCAATCGGTTCTCACCTTCATACCTTACAAATACCATATTTGTAGGACAAATTCTACTTTTTCTATTCTGTGATATACCTACCACCTTATACGCAGGAATTACAGCCTGAAACAGGATCTCTAGATGCCACTGTAAGGGCTTAGCTACAGTTAATACAAACAATAACAAGCCCATCAGATATAAGCTATTTAAAATGCAGAGCAATATATTCAGTTTTAAAAGTGCCCTTTGGTAAGATAGTCTTATTGCTTTTCTCATTATTGTGCAGAATTAGAATAACCATTGCCCATGTAAATTAGTTACAAGGAACAATGTTTGCAAATAACAGATGAAAATTAAAGGATTATGTTTGGCAAACACAACTGCTGTATCAGGTTCCCTAAGGCTGTGGGAAGTGTGGATTGCACCTTCCCTGCTGCACAGGAATACCTCAGTGTGGAAAATGGCATCCTGGACCACTGCAGCTGCTGGGTCATTCCAGGAGCCTTCTGGAGAGAGGGAGCAAGAGTGTGAGCGCAGTTTTCAACTATCTCAAGAACTGTGTAGACAAACTGCCTGTTGTGAGCCTTTCAGCTGCCATAGCTCTGCTCCTTTGGCAGCATGTCTGGAGCACTTCTTTGTTGCATATTGGTTCTGCATCAGTATGGTGATATAAGAGATGTTGCTTTCCTTACAAGCAGATGTTTCAATGCTGGATTCCTTGACCCCAGCCCCTGTATGGACTCTGAATGTAACCTACTTCAATTCACATGAAAGTCAACAACCAATTCAGATAGAGCAGGCATAATTCTTAAAAATCTTTACAAGTCCAAACATACAGACTTAGACATATGCTTGCATAAAGCACACACATACACTTATCCACGCTCATATTCACCCATCCTGGAAAGTATAATGCAGGAAAAGTGATTCTAGTGTCAATCCAGTCCAGGATGACAGATGTTAGAAGACATCAAGGAAAATCACAATAATAGTATTCTGTCTGGCTAGAGCAGCATTAAAGATTCTAATCTGTAACTACAGCTTTCACTTATAATTCAAACTTTAGCTGCTAAACAAACTAAATAATTTATCAAGTACAATATGTTCTAAGTCTGCCACTCGCAAAAGCTGCAGCCATACCTTTGTTTCAAAGAGTCACCAAATGGTGGAAATGTCAAGTTCTTCCTCAAAGTGCATCTTCCTCAATTCCCTTGGTAGACAGCACTGATTTTTTTTTTCCTGAAGATGTTTTATTGTTTTTCTACTTTTTGTCAGGGTGGGGTTGCCATGGCAATAAAGTAGGATGTCTTGCTGGATTTCACCTTTGCTGTCTTGCTTCATATGGTTCTCTCTCCTCAGAGCCAACATGGTGGATGCAATGCACATACAGATGTCTGATTTCAGATTTCTTTCTTGACTCTGCTTGGCAGCTGCTCTCCTGAGACAGGCAGAGCAGCACTTCGCAAGCAGCACTTCACTTTACATTCATCTTCCCACTCTCTTGTGGCCACCATCATGTCTCTCTTGCTTTGTGAGCTCTCTTTTAAGATGGACAAAGATTTTCATGAAAGACTTGCTTCCACTGTAAACAAAAACTTTTGCTTAAGCATTCCAATTAACTAAATGACCAAATCAGTTCTCCTCTCAAACACAGCTGAGCTAAAATGGTGAAATATGCTGCAACAGAAGTTAGAAACACCAATTCATATCCCAGCAATGTGCCTAGAGCTACCCCAGTTACTGGATCTAAAAGGCTGAGTTTAGGTTGTGATGCTGTGATGATGAACTGGGTCTCTCCTTTCCTCTCTGTCAGTGTTTATCGCCATACCAATTTTCCCAGTAACACTTTAGACTTTTCCCAGGCAAAAAAAAAGTTCAAAAATCAATTCACTTGCTGGGATGAAGAGTTTTCATTTTATATATCTCTCCTGCATCTTTCAAGAATAGATTATAAATTGTTATCTTTATCTGAATTTCACAGTGGCAGCATCTCAGAAATCCAGAGGAATGGGATACTAAATGCAGACTAAAGTTGTAGTCCTTCAGTCTGAACATTGCAGATCAGCTCTTCTTTCCTTGTGGAGTATCATCAGTGGAAATAGCTGAAATTTAGGGATACGCTAATGAATAATGCATTCTATGCCATAAAAGTATCACTAATATCGTATTTAAAATTCCATATCCCAGTAGCTGTACGTCACAAAAGAATTTTTAAAATACGTGGCATTTTTAATATGATGTGGATTTTTCTCCCTTTGGTGTTTGGATTCCTCTTTACAATTGTACCAGAGTAAAATAGGGATGTATTACATGAACTCCCGCAGATTAACCATGATGTCTTTCTTTGCCACTTTTCAATACTCTGCTTGTAATGGCCAAGCTGAGAAAATGTTTCCCAATTTCCAGGTCAAGGCCTTATCTTCTACTTTCCTTCTGCCTTACTAGAGTTGCATAAAGTGTCCCTCTGATTTTACTAACATTGTCTTGGCAGAACACAGTGTCATTTTAAAGTATCACTACAATATTTGTTCTTCTGACTCCATTGGTCTCTGCCTGCCAGTCCCAATTATTTTCTTGAAAAGATACTCTTAGTATAATTATTATTCAAACACTATAGCACCTCAGAGACATGGGCATTGTCTAACTTTTCCATTTAGTTAATGCTGTAGAAAGCTTACAATCTGGGTAGAAGGCAAAAAAAAAAACACGTGTATATCAAGACAGATAAGAAGAAGAGTGCTATGAGATTACATGGCTGTGCATACTAAGCAGCAGTGTCAGCACTGTGATAATATCTCTTAGTGCATTATAATAAAAGAGATTGAAGAGGAGTCTCCAGAGCCATCTGATGACTGGGTGGCTGTTCCTTCAGAAGCTCTTTCATATGATGGAGTACAGCAAAGAGCATGAAGTTGTTTCTCTGCAAGTCTTATGGTTGTTGTAAGATATTGCTTTGTCAGATGAATGGGTGGTAGGAATTGATTTCTTAGTAAAGAAATCACTCAGAAGATTGAAGAAAATTTTCTGTCATGTGAGAAAATTTGCACATTATTTTGCTGAACTGGAACATCTGTTTTCAACCTGATAGTAATGGCCTGCTGATAACAGTTTACTGCTGCTGTCATGACAAGGACTCTCTGTATTTTAGAAGACAGACTCTACTATTTCTGCCCCAAACTAATACTTCTGAGCATGACATCACAGTTACAGTGATAATTGTGCTTGTAGAGTAAGCTGGGCCTCAGCTGCTTCTCTCCAGGTTGCTTCTCAGGGCAGAGGCCAAGGTTCCTGCTAGTTCTTTGGACAGGACCATCATGTGCCCATTAAACCAAACCTCAGCCCAGTTTACCATTGCGTGGAGCCCAACTTCCCCTGGCACTAGTAAGTCTTTCCTCAGACCAGTTGTGACAGTGCCTGACTATAGTGACCTAAAAGCAGGTTCTGTAAAAAAAAAAAACCCACAATGTTCAATCTGTCACCTGAAATTTGTGGCATATGTAAGTCCCCTATCCTGGAAAATTGTGCTGCATCTGCTGACTTGCTGCTATTTTAGGAATGCACCAAATGCCAGGAAACATATACAGAAAAAAATCATAATGTTTCTAAAGGTATTTGCATTGCTTAACATTTTTATCAGGAAGATTTCAAAGTATTTTGTGTGACTATTACAATTATCCCCAGATTATAACTGGTAGGACTTCCAAGTGCAGATCAGCTACTTCCTTAAACCCATGGGAGAGTTAAGTGATGAAATTAGGAATGGGATCCCTCACCTTGGCTTTCCATTGCATGTTGTAACTATCACAGAGCCCCATGTCATTTCTGGTATTTACAGTTTAGCTCAGCTGCACTCCCTGCCATTTAATTCAGTGGCAATATGTGCATTTGCAGGACTGGGGGGGAAGGCCTATTTTTTGGGCAAGCCATGCATACTGTTTATAGTCTAAAAAGCATGTAGTGTGAAAATCTGATGGCTCTTGAAATATCTTCCTGGACTTTTTGCTGAGCCTGCCAAGAAAACTGATAATTAACAAAAGTAATTTTTGTGACAGAAACAAAAAGGCTGACCATATGCTTTGTTTATAGTCCTATACCATTACTCTGAAAGAAAAATGGAATTTCAACCAGCATTGAGAAGTATTAGAACTGAAAACATGGTTCACTATTTACCATGTTTACCTTGAATAAAAATACAATTTAAGTTTTATGTTCAATTGCATTAGAAACATATAAACATTTGATTAACAAGTTTTCTTAGGCCCAAGGACATATTTCTGATTTGAGGTGCTGAAGCATTCGACAGTGTATTGATTATGTCACGGTATGAACTCTATCCATAGTTGATTCAAATAATATAAAAAAAGAGAAAAGATAACTGCCTCAAGTGTCCATATTCTGGAGGAATAAAATCACCTGAGTGTGACAACTGTTGCTGGGAAAAGAGAAATTCCCATAGGCTTCACTGCTGTAGAATAAAGCAAATAAAACACAACAGTGCAGCTGCAATAATGATGGACTACATAGGATTGTTTGAAATGTATGCATAGGAACACATTTATGAAAAATATTTTACTGTAGCACTTCAAATAGTTTTGCAGGCTAGTGAAATGTCTTATATTTCTCATATTTGATGTTTCATTAATACCAATACTAAAGGAATATTTGCATGTATAATAGCTTCTGTGTGTTAAGACAGTAAACTTATTCACAGCTTGCACCTAAAAAGCAGGTTTCTTTAAACACTGTATACATTCACCGTGTATTTACTTGGCAACAGGAGTATGAACAACTCTTGTCTAGGGTAGGGAAATTACACTACTCAGTCACCCTTTAACTCACTTTCTAACCCTTCTGCTGAGATGCCTGGTAAGTCTGTTAATTGGTAGTGGTCACTTATGGCAAGAGCAGCAGTAGCCTGGGAAGCAGAACAAGACCTGTGACCTCCTTTTTCCAGCTGCTACAAAAAACTGTCTATTTAGAAGGATCATTCCAGCTTCTTTCTGCTGACCTGTGCTATATTCAAATTATTATCCTGAAAGGAAAAACCTGTGCTGGGGTCATGACAAACTTTAAATGAATTTATTTTTAGGACATTTTAGCAGAGGGCACACAGAGATGAGTAAGACTTTGACTAACAGAAGACCACCTCTCTTCAAACAAACAGTGAATATGTAACCTATAATTGAAGATAGCTCATGGGTATTTCTTGTGGGTATTATAGTACCTACAATTCATATGATGATGAGCCAGAGCTCTTTCAGGTAAGAACTGAGGTGCATTTTGTCTGTGCAGCTGGATGAGAATCATTTTAGCACACATTATTCTGCTATTCTTCAGCTGTGTGATGTCTTTAATATCAACTATTGTCTTTATTTCTCTATGTGAGTAACTCCCCAAAAAGGAATACAATATTAGTAATCTTAAAGCATTGAAAATTTCTGATGTATACGTATTTTAATTACCTTGCCAAACAGAATCAATATGCAAATATCTGCTGTCTGGAAAATGGTTCAGATAAAATGAACAGGGATCAGTATGCATTTACTACTGCAGCACTATCAAACAGTCCAGATCTCAATATTCTTGTTTTCAGAAATTTGGTGCAATGTGGCTTAAAACAGTAAGAAAAGAAAACCCTTTCTGATTAAATACTGTGAAGGGCAGGCCAGCCACTGATTTCAATATTCATTTTAGACACACTCGGTGTGAATACAAGAGCAACACAAATCTGAAGGATTTAAATCTTGTTTAGGGTGGGACAAACCCACAGTTCGTGACAACCACACTGTTCAACGTGAGAGAGAGCAGGACTTTATTGACATTTTCAGAAACATGGAAGCTCCCTCTGAAAACAGAAACAGTTCATCACAACAACATGCAGAGATATCAGTGAGGGCTATAACTTCATCCAAGTATCTCAGAGCAAAATCAGACAAACTCTTTAGTGAAAAGATTCAGAGTTAGTGCAAATGCTATTGGTTATAAAATAGTGGGGGAGGGGGGAAGACGTGCTGTATAGGTGAAATCTCAGTAGACTGATTCCATTTTTTTCCATGAAGCATTAGCAAGGTTTTAAATAGCTGCAACCTGCATATTAAAAATGCCTATGTGTATAATACATGAATAAGGGCACCTTGGCTGAATACATTATGGAACAGAACTGTCATCTTTACCCCTTCACAACCATACTTTTGCTTGCTTATGTGAATAGTCAAGAATAGTGATGAGCACTTCTCAAAAGTTAAATTAGGCAGTGAATCAATGGATTAAGACCTTATTTTTTTAAAAAAATAAGCATCCTTCCACCAGTTCCTTTCTCTTCACCACTTTCTAAAATCAGGCCATTTCTCTGCAGCTCTTTATTTAGACACAAAGCCTTGAAAATGATCATGTTTTATCTACAGACTGACTGAGCCTTTTTTGTGATTCATTCACCTGCTGCTCCAGCAAAGCCATAATCCCATCTTCATTTATATACCTAAGAGTCAGTTCAGATGCAGGAAGGAATGCCTGCTACCAAAAGCATCTGCTGTGCTTGATATATATGAAGTGTGGCAAAAATCTCTCTTTGGCTGTTTGTCTTTGTATTTAGGATGAGACGAAGTAATAATGCACTTGCAGGGCAGGATTGACTCTGAATATTTCAACAAGATACGTAGATTTGATGCTGTGCAATTCTGTGTATATATATATATATGTATATATATATATATATGTAGAGAGAGAGAGAGAGAGAGAGACACTTTGGCTAACCATATATTCTTGGTCCATAAGCCCATTTCAAGAAACAGAGGCACAGATTTTTTCAATCAAAGTAGTTTTACATTCTCTCCTTAAGAACTGTTTCCCTGTGTAACCATTATGTTGCAGCTCTCTGTAGCAAGACTAAAAATTCAGCTTTTTAATGATGCACTCTCTCTAACGATGACACGAAAAAAAGCATGCAAATTCTCTGGTCGAGGTTGCTCTTCTCTGGTTGCTGGTTTTTAGCTCTCAAGTGAGCGGAACAATGTATAGCTCCAAGTGATGAAGTTTCTGAATTGCTGTTGTCAGTGAGAGCTTGCTGAGAAAATGAAGTGCATGCCTACACTTCTATTTCATAGTCCATGGAAATTAACACTATTTTAGACCCTGCATGCAGGCCTTTACAGGTACCTGAAATGTATTTTTTCCATCTGACTCATGTCTAAGTGAGTCATTTATAGGGCTTTTATACGCGGAGATTTTTTTGAGGCTATTTATGATGCTCCTGTGAGTATACTTAAGCCCTTCTTTTTAACAGGGGCTGAGCACACAAGGAAATGAAGATCCTTCTGGACAATAATTTACAATTATAGAAGTTACAATGGTGTTTAGAAAATGGAAATCCCTTCCTATTGTAACCACAAACAGTTTCTAAGAACAGACTCCTATTTATGATATTCCATCATAAGTAGAGAAAACCTGGTTTGCCCCTTCTTGTGTGACCTTGATAAATCATGTAATCTTGGCAACCCTCAGGATTCATATGACCCCAGAGTTGGACAAGAGTTCAGGATGAAGCAGGGGCAGGGCAGAACCCCAGCCCTTCACAGGCTGTGCTGCACTCCATGCTGCAGCTGGTGGTGGGCGCCAGGGCACAGAGACCATTAGCAGCCCTGGGAAACAGCACCTTGGCAACCTCCCCTGTGCCTGGGACAAACATCAGTACTGCAGAGAAAAAACAAAAGATGCAAGAGCACTACAATGGCAGACCTACTGTCTTTGTTGAAAGAAAAAATAAAACCAGCAGGCAAAGGCATTGGCAAATGAAGGATTCAGGGTTTATTGTTACTCCAGTGGAGATTTCCCTGTTCTTGTGTTGTGCACCATCCTATTACACTGAGGGTATGAAATTAAATTTCCTATCTTCTCCAAGACTATTTGCAAGCTGCTCCCACATCAACACATACTCCTTGAAAACAGCTGCCAAATTTTGAAGATGATAAAACAAAGTGATCAATTCCTGTTTAAAATGATCAGATAATAGTTAGCAAAAAAAAAAAAAAATCTTACTGGCTGCCTTTTCAAACACCTATTGAGATAAAAGGTGGTTGTATGTGAAAAAATCTGAAACCTCCATGACACAGCCCTTCTGTGGGAAGGTTGGAATGGTCTTTTCAGGGCTTTCTCCTTTTTTTTCTTTTAATTTTTAGAAATATAGATTTGAACAGACCAAAGAAAGGGATGAGACACACTAAAAGGAAAGTATGAAACAATATTTAAATGATGTGTGATTTCATTCTTGCCTGAGGGCATGCTGAATTCATAAAGAGAGTCCCCCAGGATATTTCACAGTGTGGTGGTACACAGGCTGCTTCCCTGACAGGTCATTACTGCACATCACGCTGGGATTCGGTGCACGGCACGCTGGTGGCTGCTCTCCCTGCCTTGGTCTCACTGTAGTCCCTGTAAACATAAGTCAAGGACTCTGTCTTTGGCATCCCAGATGTCCGAGCAGACTCACAAGGTGAGTGATTGATTTCCACTACAGGACAGAGCTGTCGGGGAAAGTTATCTTCAATTCAGAATGTTTATAGACGGCTCCTTGAAAAACTGAAGCGCATGACATAGTCAGCTGTGTGGGGTTGGCTTACTGAAGAACTCCTTTCTGGCTTCATGTACAGTAGCAGGCTCTGACTGACTGAAATAAATTTGTTAAAAAGCAGGAGAGAGTACAACAGCAAGTGCAGAACAATAGGAGGGCTGAATGTAAAATACATGTTAGAGATGCATTAGAATGAAGGGAAATGTGAAGAAAAAACACTTCATTAGTGGATGCAGTGAAGGCATACCTCTCAGTCAGCAGAACTGCTTTTCTGTGTTGCGTGTTGTGCGTCAGATGAGAAAATCTGTGGTTGACATGAAAGTTTTATGTGGCTGTTTTGAAACCTAGGCTGGCTACTCTGGACTTGCAGAAGGTGTCAGAGCATCAATGGCCCTTGGAGAATGAGGAACTGCCCCTCCCAAGCAATCTTCCTCTGGCAAGAAATTATCATCCCACCTTGGTCCACATTCTGTCCAGTCAAGTAGCCAAGAAATACTAGAGTAAAAAACTTAAGTACTTGAATATAGATTGGGCTGAGTTTGATGATCCAAGACATTTGTCTAATTAGGCCTTCAGAAGTTTGTATTGCTTCTGCAAACTGTTGGTGAATAAGAGGTTTTTAGTAGTAGCTGATGCTTATAATGATTTTGAGAGCAAATTACCCAGATTTCCTGTTTTATAAATAGTGCAGCTGTGAAAGTACAGGGATACGTGGAAAATGGGAAAGACAATGTTACTTCTGTCCAGTAAAATATTCAGCCTTCTGAAGGCAGACAAAATGTTAATGTTTTCAAATATACAGTTTGTTTAGATCTGTTTGCATTCAGTTTCCAAGCCTGAAAAATTAGTCTTCTGGCAATATTTGTCCCCTCCTAAAACTATAATACCAGTTAGTGATGATAACAGATACACACTCAGGGAATGGCCATGCAATGAGAAAAAACCTCAATTTTTATGCTAGATTAAAAGAATTTGACCTTTGGACAGTTAAAATAATTCTTTGAATCTGCTGTGTCTTCCTATAACTTTTCTGATTACTTGGACACTGAAATCACTTTTTGAAATACAGTAAGAAAAAGAATCTACTTAACATTAGAGTGGGAAATGTAATCTATGACCATATTGTTCTTATTTTAATTCTGAATGAACTTTTCTTATTACAGTGGAATAGAAAGATGTGTGACTCAATAAATAGTGTTTCAGTACGAGCTAGCAGAATTGAGGAAGGGCAGCTGGGGATAAAAAATAGCTAGAGGCTGCTTTGTAGTTTTTACTAATCTACCTTGTGAAGTCTTCACCTATGTACTTACTCTTTCTTCCTTTCTTTCTTCTTCCTTAGAAATAACTTCAGTCAGTTTATTGATTTGCTTCTACCCCAGATTTTTAAATTGTGAAAGTAGTTGTGACTCCTGGTTTCACCAGATACCTGTCACCTTGACAGCACTTGTAGGCTTGAATCATAGCTACCTTCTATGTTTGGAAAAGTTCTTAGTTTATGAAGGCCCTGCTAGACCATTTGATGGGAACATCAGAAACCAAGGCTATCTTACTGTACTTAGTTGCAACAGAAAAGTATACATTGGTGCTTTATGTGAGGTATAATAAGAGCTTCTTGTTTGAGCACTAGTGTTTTTAAGCCAACAACATAACAACATGACAAATAGGAGATGGTGTGGAGAACATGTGTACATGACTAATCAATGCATGCTCATTCTCTGTTTGATCTGCATTACTGAATTTAATCCTGCTTCTTTGTGGATACAGATGGCTCCTTTGCACTGCAGCCAGCCTGGGTTTTTCTACATAAAGACAGGAAACAGTGGATGGTCCATGGGAATACATGGCCAATGGTCTGCACAGAGCTGAATTTCTTCACTTGGTCACACAGCAGTAACATAACAGAAGTAAATGATGAAGGACTAATAATTCTAGAACAGGGATAAATTTAATACTATACACACAAAAAATGACCAGGCAAGTAAATGTGCAGTCATGTCATGGCAGGAAAGGAGGCTTCTCTGCCTCAGTTTCCCCATCTCTAAGTGGAGTTAGTCACTAAGTTTCTTCGTATCTAAAAATTTTTAAACCCAGTCTATAGATTATGCATTTTATTCTTTCAGGAGACTATTCCTAATTAAAAATGGTTTCTACTTAGGACACTTGTACTTTCCTTCATGCTCATCTTCTTTTGTAAAGCCCCATTATTTTTAATTTCTGTATTCCATTATTCTCTCAGCCCACCCTCTAAATTCCTCTCCTAACACAGTTTTAGTTACCATGCCACCTTTGGTCAATGTTCAGCTACATTACATCATTCTCATAGATGTTCCCCATAAGTCAAATTTTTCTGTGCTTAAACATTAGCATTGTTTTTTGGGTTTTTTTTCCCTAAGCTCAATATCTCACCATCTATCAATGCCTTTCTTGTATAGCTTATCAAACAATTTAAAATCCATAAGACAGTGCTCATTTCTAACCCAAGTTTAATTTTTCAAGTGGTATTTCTGAGGTATTGCATCTGATGTCTACTGATACTGGATACAAGATCCAAAATTGCTCAAGGTTACAAATTTGTGACCCCACTGTAGTCAGCCTGTGCTCCAGCATGTACGTCTGGGATCATAATTTCATTCATTGCTGTTTATTGCTCATGTTTCTGCTGTCAGCTGCTTACTTTCCTGTAAAAAAAAAAAAACCAAAAAAAAAAAAAAAAAAAAAAACAAAA
>VZRZ01004646.1:328170-353606 GCA_013398175.1 Climacteris rufus | reverse complement strand
AAAAAAAAAAAAAACAAAAAAAAAACAAAAACAAAAACAAAAAAACTTACTTCTGCTATTTTCCTCGGGAATGAAATATGATTTACCAGATGATAATTTCCACGATTACTCCTTATTCATCTTCTAAAGTTCAGTGCCATCCAGCCATCTGGTGTTTCATTAGTTCTGCAAAAGCCCTAACCTACAAAGAAAAAGAAACCACTCATATGGCTAATTTTAAATATGTGAATCCTAATGATGCAAAGAAGACTGCTCATATTTTCTGAGAGAGGCATACAGATAACTCTTGCAGAATCAGGCCATAAAATACTCTCAAAGATTTCTGTGGGTAATCATATAAAGTAATTAGCATGAGCGCTGCAATGTACTTCACACAGAAGTGCTAATAGGCCTGTATTAAGGTTTTCCATGCATTTCTTCTGTAGCTCTTTGTCAATCACCTAGGCATCAGATTTGTGACAATATGAAGGGCAGTGTAAGTTCTCATCTGAAGCATTTTGATGGATGTATGATTTCAGGACACTTGGAATCAGATGCAGTGTTCATCATTTCTTAATTAGCCATTTTGCTTTCTCTTCCTCATTGGCGCTAGAGACCACATATCGGTAATTTCGGTTTAGAATCAGCATGATCAGTTTTTATTTTCTTTCTTAAATAGAATATTTTCTCTCTTAAACTACTTGTCCTCACTTATATACTTGTAAAACCTCATCTGTTTTCGTTCTGCAACAAGAATTCATTTTTTTCTATCTGGAGAAGTGTTACTGCAAAGGAGCAGCTTTTCTCATACCCTTTTTTCTGACTATATCTGAGAAACACCTTTCAATTTGTTAATGCACTGCTTAGTTAAAAAACATCTGCCCTGTACCAGTTTTTAGTGCCATTATTTAGGTGTGAACCATTCTATGAAAGGCAGCTTGTTACTGCTTTATATCATAAATATCCTTCAAACACCCACTCTTTGAACTTCTGACTCATCAGTCTGGCATCTCAAATTCCCTTCTGTTAATTACAAAATACTGATCTTACTCATTACCACCATAACAATAACGCCTAGTTAGGAATAGAATGATGCTTCTCCTGGCAAACTGCAATATCTCCTTTCGTTGCTTTCTGCCACTTAGCTTATTAAATCAGTTTGCACATAACCAGCTTTCCACATGTCTCTGCAAAATCCTGAATGTTCTTTTGTAGCTGCTGAATTCAGACTGGGTGATGTGGAATATGCAGGATGAATGTCACTTGTTACCATTAACATATGGAGCTTACTCCAATCCAAAAATGCATTGTTGTGCATTTTGCTAAACAATTATGTATTTTTATCTCTTTGGGTATTGTTCAGTAAAATAAGGTGATATCAAGTATATTTTCTCAGGACCTGTAGTAACTTTGCAAATGAATTTCCTGAAAGTCAGTAAATGGCTTAACTGCAACACTGTTCCTTCTGAAAAGGTAAGACCTCCAAGCCAGTAATTAACTGCTGGAAAATATTATTCAGATAAGGTAAAGGCAATTTTACCCACCAACCTCTATTTGAGACAGCAGGGACTATTCAGGGTTACTTTATCTGCTTTTATAGAATTTATTGATGTGTGTTTCCATACAAGAACCAACTCTTCACCAGCCTGGGAGAGAGGAACATCCCCAAGATTACTTGCCCAGGAGAAACAGAGAGACTGGCCAAACTCCAGAGTTGGACTATGTACAAGTGTAAATGATGAACAAATACCTCTTCCCCTAAAACAAAACCACAAAATATCCCCAGTAGGACCTTTCAGATGAAGAGATTTGAATTCCTACTATATTCTTTTGTAATCACAGTCCAGATGAGAAATTATTAATAAGCAAGTGTTTGGTCTTCATACCAATATTAAATCCTCAGCTGGAAGGTTACATAGATAAGGAAGTTTGAAATAAACACTAGAATGAATGACTTTCTTAGGTCAAGAATAAGATTTGTATGTAAACATCCTGATACAAGAAGAAAGCCACTTTTAGAAAGCCTCTAGAACAAAAGCATTGTAAATTCATTTCAGGCTTAGCATAACAGCTCTGATGGACCAGGATGCTCTCTGCGATAAGCAAACATGGCATCTCCAGAAAGAAGAAACTTCAGCAGAGCCGACTCAGTTCAAGATCATTTAATGCAAAATCTCCATGCAATTTCCTTTTATTTAAGCCATTATTAAGAAATATCTTTCAGCTTATCACGTGTGAAGCATAAGCTTCCTTTGGTATTAAATTTGACACTTAGGGGATTACATTAATATAGGTGATAGTACCTGTTAGTGAGCACTTGATTGCCCTCAAAGCAGAAGGATTTACTCTTGTTATTGATTTGTTGGCTAATATATTGGTTGGAAATCCCCCGGTATTGCTGGTAGTGGCGTATTCTAAATTTTATTGGATTTGTGGGCAATTTTCCTCTGTCTGAAAACTTACAATCACTTTATAAAAAGAAGAGCCCAAGAGTAAGCTGGAAAACAAATCCTTGTTTTTATTTTGCTGAATAGGAAAGCTGTCTTGTTTTACTTTGTTCCTGGTTGTTGATTGCCTTAGTCTGACTTTTGTCATGGCTACTCTTGAGACAGGCAACAAACTGAGAATACATTGCTACAGGAGCCAGCAAGAGAGGAGCCATTACCTCTAATGGGCAAAGGGTCACTTGGGCAAGTTTTGTTTCTTGCAGAGGATAGAAATCAAGCGCATATACCTTTTAGTGGCCACAGGTGAGCATATGGGCTGATGTGACTTCTTTTATAGCACTATTTTCCTCCTAATGGTTCCCTGGATCCTTCAGGCAGGAGCTGATGGAAGCCAAGGATAAGGCAGCCTGGCCCCTGGGTCAGTGTCACGGGCATGCAGGCATCCCCTGCCACTCACACAGCCCACAGTGGTCAGGCTGTGGGGCCGAGGCCGTGCAGGGCTCTGCCCCTTTGGCTGCAGGCAGGGCACAGCCAGGGAGCAGCTCCGAGCATCCTGAGGGGTGTGCAGGGCTCTGTCCCTTTGGCTGCAGGCAGGGCACAGCCAGGGAGCAGCTCTGAGCATCCCGAGGGGTGTGCAGGGCTCTGTCCCTTTGGCTGCAGGCAGGGCACAGCCAGGGAGCAGCTCTGAGCATCCCGAGGGGTGTGCAGGGCTCTGTCCCTTTGGCTGCAGGCAGGGCACAGCCAGGGAGCAGCTCCGAGCATCCTGAAGAGCGTGTGATGGCCACAGCAGTGTCTGGCTTCCCCAGGTGCTGGGCCTTTCTCTGTGCTCCAGTAATCAATATATCTTTAGTCTTTGTTATTTGGGGCCCAGGAGAGGTAAATTGATTTATCTTTATCTGTTCTTTGCCAAGGTGTAATTCGTCTGTCCTTACACGCTGAAATTTCTGCTAGAATACCATAGAAATGTCACAAATAATAAATGCAGAATTAGGCCTCTAGGACAAAAAATGTCTCCTCTTTAACTTTTCTTTAAGACTGATTCATAAAACTTGATCAGAATTAACAACAACAACGAAAAAGGGAGTTTAATTAAACCCATATTGGGAAATGTCTAAAGAAATAAAGTGTTTCATTATGTTCTCTTAATATATCCTACAATATTCATCCAATTAAAGTTGGCACTCACGTTATTTTTAAGATGTGGCATGAATAAGATAACCTAAGATATCGTATGATTGCTCCAGCTGAGACATAACAGTTGAAAGTCATTTTTTCCAATAAAAATAACAGTCAACAGTGCTATTAATTCATTGTAATGATGCTATTGGGAGAAGTGTATGACTTCCACTGCTGAATAATCAACAAAAGTAAATTAGCTTTAAGCAACAAAATGTGTGTATGTGTATATCTGTGAGTGTAAATGACCTTGAGAATGAAGAATTGAGAAAAGCAAATTAAATACCGTTTTAACCATCAAAAGAATGGATTTTTTAATTATGTATTTTGAAATATAGTCCATGTGAATTAAACACTTTACAAGGCAAAATTCATTGTCATTCTCTTCTTACAAATTTTAACTAAAATGCACAGATACATACTTCTACCTGGAACCTTTCCAAATTTCAGCTTTATCACACAGTTCCTGGTGCACTTCATTTCTTGTTTCTAATCAAGAAAATCAGGAGCAAAACATGAAATTTAATAAATCTGCATTTTCTTACCCTTTGTCTCTCAGTCTTCACTGTCTCTTTCAAGTGGGCTGCATTTAAAGAGAAAGCATTATTTCCGTTGCAGATATTTTTGATCAGCCCTTTCAAGCTGGTTTAAAACATTCAACTTCTTGACATAGGAAATTCTTTTTAGCTGTATTTATCTATTAATTTGGTTTCTTTCTTTCTGTCTCTCTTTCTCTCTTTCTTTCTCTCTTTCTCCCTTTCTTTCTCCCTTTTTCCCTTTCTTTCTCTCTCCTTCCCTTCCTCCCTTCCTCCCTTCCTCCATTCTTCCATTGCTCCCTTCTTCCCTTCTTCCCTTCCTCCCTTTTCTTCTTTCTCTCACAGTTTCCTACAACTACCTGTTGTTTGCTTCCAGTACATTTTTGCCATTTAATCAGGTATGCACAGTTTGCACTTTTACCTGTTCAAGCACAATGTGTTAGTTCAAACCCATCTTGTCACTGCTTTTTTTTTTTGCAGCCCATTCCTCACATTCCTCATAAATGGATATTTGCCTCCACTTTCTCAACGCTTCCTTGCATTTTTTTAGATCTCGTTCCTTGCAGTCCCTTGTGTGGCTTCCACTTGCAGTCCCTCTCACCAGATTGGTAGATTGGCACCAGTACAGCAGCTATATACTCTTTAATCTGTTAAACAGTTTTAAATACATTAAATGTGATGTTATATGAAGAGAAGCTGCTGTGTTGTGAGGCTGATTGATGCAGACTTTTACAGAAAAGAAAGAAGAAATTACATTTGGAAACTAAATGTTTTTCAGTTTGGAGTGTTTCAGTATTTATAGCTGGAAAATTAGAAATAGCTGATTAAGTGTTGATAATTTAATTTAAGAATATCCCCCAATAATGGCTCTTTCTGATTTGTTTTCATAAGAAAATATAGATAGAGATATATAAAGCAGAGTCAAACACTTAATAAAATATTCATTTTTATCTTGTCTCAAAAGGAACCAGTACTTCCACAGTTTCTCTGCTGCAAATGTTCTGTGCATGAATATATAAGCAGAGCATAACATAACATTGAACATAACCTCAGAGTGGCCATTGTGAAGTTACTGTATTGGTGTAGTTTACAACTGTTACCAACAATTATTTTCAAGTAGAATTCAGTACAGATTTTTGGCAGAAATGTGCACATGTAGGGATGTGAATTCCATAGTATTTCTACAGCCTGGAAAGGCAGCCTGAATGATGACAAATGTATGAGACATAATTAGAAGCAAATTAGAGATGGATTAGTTTGGTCATTGTAACCATGATTTATTTTAAGAAACTGAAATCTTACAGTACTGATGTACTTCAGCCCCTCAATATTTCAGGCAATATTGCAAAGGTTTTTGTGCCCTTGTGTTGCTTTAGAGTCAGGTGAAGATTCAGCACTTGGCAGTCAGTTATAAGATTCAAAGTTCTTTTGCTCATAAGTCATCTGAAATGAATATAGCAATATTCACTTGTATCTGTTATATGGTATTATTGACTAATATATGCAAATTATTTTCAATAAGTATGATGCACTTGATGAATTCATTGTGACTGTGCTGAATGACAAAAGCTAAGTAGACAAATATGTATTTCATTGATTAGAATGTATGTCCTAGATTTTTATTGCCTGGAATTACCTAAAACTACAAAACTGCAATTAATTTAAAATGTATAACATCTGTGGTGGCTTTTAGTGATAAAACTTTTTAAGGATATTTAAAGAAGACAGAAAAGTCAGGACATGGATAAAGCCACTAGAAAAAATCAAGGCTTATTTTGAAATTGTTTGTGATATTAACTCCACACTGACATAACGTCAGCAGTTCTCCCAGATGGAATTTGGATATCCTACATGCATTCCCACCGAAGACATGGCAAATAAAGAACTGTTGTCTTTCACTAAGTCTAAATTTGATACAATCAAATAGCATCTAGGAGAACTGAAGAAAACATCAAGAATCCAAGAGCACCCTTCAGGAAATCTTCCTCAGTAGGTGATTGCCATCTGAGATCATGATGAAGTTATTCAGGTCAAAAAGTCTTCCTTTATTTCATTTCCATATATCTCCAGGCTAAGCAAATGACAAATTTTCTCTAGCAGGAAGTGATAAAGCAAATTTGCGTCTTTGCAAGTTGGGATTTGCTCAGGGAAAGTTTTCAACCCTATGACAACTGCAATTATTTCAGACTCTTGCCAGTGCAATGGGTGTTTGAAATTGAACAAATACCCTGTTATGCTGTGGATTCCTAACATAGCTGTGGACTTTTACTCTTGTTCTGAAAGGGTTTAGATCTGATTCTGAGTAACCTGCATAGGTGTATCTGTTATATATACAGATAGAGATTTACATGTAAAATTGTACAGTTTTTACATATATAAGTTAGATATTTAGATATTTTTAATGATATGTTATTTATATTATAATAATATTTATGTTGATCAGTTAATCATATTTATAATGATCAGTTATATAGGGAATATTAACTGAGACCTGTTGGAATATTAACTCAGATCTGTTGGAAAATTAAACACTGTGTTTCAGAATGAAAACAAGGGAAAGCTTCGTGTTTTGTTTTTAAATATATGTGTTAAAATTATGTGTCTAAATAAAGTTATCTGATAATAACAACAGAGAGACTTGTCTTTTATAAAAATCTTTAGAACTGTCAACAAATTAATTTCATGGGTTTAATTCCATTTTGGAACAAATAGTCTTTGAAAGCACAAATTCCCCCTCAGAACAGATATTCTGGTTCGACTGCAACTTTCTGCTTGTAAACACAAAGATATTCTCAAACTGATTTTGCAATGGAAATAACAAACAGGTAAAGGTTTCTTTAAAAACTAGACATTAAAACTAGGCTCCTATTAAGCAGAATGGGATTTTCACTGTCAAAATTATCTCAGGATATCTAAAATATCTAACATTTATGAGATGTAAGTGGTATTCCTGAATTTTTGGAAGATTTCTAAGATGCACTCTTCTAGCTTTGATTTAGTTTAGAAAATTGAACCACCTAAATTTGTGTTTGCATTTTCAAATGTGCCTCATTGTTAACTCTATTGTTGTCCACAAAATTTCCTTTTTTATTGGCTCTTCTTTATATAGCCAGGTGAACAAATGTCTTTCAAGTTAATAAGCTGACACAGAGCTCCATTTATGTTTGGTGTTTTGAGCTAATATGCTGCACAGAACAATAAAAGTAATGACAACAACAATAATAAGACTGAAGAAGACAGATAATATTTCATCTTTCGCCACAGTTAGTAATGTAATTAAGAGGGAAATGTGCAATAACCTAGACTACCCACAAATCCATAAGGAAACTGTATTGTAAATTGTAAACATTGCTTTGCTTGACACAGTGAATGCAAATCCCATAGCAGACAACATCCACCAGTTCATTCAACACCAAGTGATCTGAGCTTGTGAGTGCTTCATTCATTTTAAAATGCTGCAGTACATGACTTTAAATAATGTTTCTGATGATGCAAGCAGGATTTCTGCGTGCTTTCCACATAGCAGAAATAATAGATGAATGAAAAGTTCTGCCATGCAAAGTCCTTCCTGAAATGACAAATGAGTTTGTGATCTAGTTAGAAAGTAGAGGTGATCACCACAGTCCTGAATACACACATGCACAGATACACACTGTTCTGAATCTGCAATTCAGGAACATAATGCTTTAGGTAAATAATCAGAATTTCCGGAATCAATTAAAACTGGGGGAGCTTTCTATTATTTTTAAATTCTATAACAATACTATATATGGCCATCTTGAAAAATATAATCTTCAGAGTGCTTTACTTCTGTTTGTCAGGAGATCTACTTAATTAATTACATATATCTATAAAAAATCAGAGAAAAAAAAGCCAGAGAGCTCTGTGGGCATTCATCTAAAGGGACACTTAAATGTTGAGCTAAAATCTCTTAACGTCTCAAGATACATTTGCCTCTGACTTTGCTATCTCCATCTTCAGTTTTAAATGACTATCATTTTACTAGGAGAGTGATTTAAGCACGAGAACAGCTTTTTGTATTTTTGTATGTTGATCTAACTATAGTTAGATATCCCAGAAGACAGACACTCAGAAAAATGCATTTACACAGGAACTTATTTTGGAAAATTAAAAGAGCAAGTTCCCTTACAATTCCTAGTAATGAGCAGATAATTCATGCTCAATAATTTCATTGATTCCCATGGCCTATTTGTGCTCACGAAATGCTTATAAGGTGATAGGGATTCTTCTCAGATTTATTCAAGATCCAAAAGTATTCTCCAAATTTTTTTTTAAATTACTTTCTGTTCAGTGTGATCTGTAGTTCACATTGCTTTGTTTATCTGTGAGCTGCTAAATAGTGCTTTAGGTTCCCCCCCCACGCCCCCCCATTCACTCAGCTGATCATGCACAGGTTTCAGATTGGAGCACTGAAATGGACTGTGGGCAAAAGTCCCAGGAAAGGGCATCAGCTAGCTGTCACTTAAAAACAAGGGCAGAAGGGCTGCAAATTTCAGCTAAAGAAAATTCATTCACAAACACTTGTGAACAATCACATCATTAGCCAATTTCTTCTTATCTTACCCAATTATAGGATACATTAGAGGAAGGCCTAAGTTGTTCACTGACTCTGTTCAACACCTCATGATGTGTGTGAAAACAAATGCTGTTTTCAATTCTATAAAAAAATGAGAGGCACTCACAAATATGTTGTGTCCTGCCCATGCAAAGAAAGAGCAGGCAAGGAAGGATGACTCCATCAGTGCAGGAACAGCACCTGGAGCATGGCAGTCTGTAGGCAGCACGGTGTTGAACCACACAATGGATTTCTAGGACAAGTCACACTAAAGAGAGACTACAAGTGGATTTTTGATAAATGGATATTGTCTGCAAAACTCCAGAAAGCATTTTTGCTGATGGCCATTATAATCTGCCAGCTGAAGAGGAGAGTTACAGGACAGCACAGAAATGACTGCTAATGGCAAATTGAGGTGAATGAGAAGGGAAGGCATGTGAGTGTGTCATCTTCTCAGTTCCACCAGGGAAGTCACATTAACACTTTGCATTTAGCAAATTGAAGGCAGAAGTTTTTGTCTGCCTAACCATACTCCCTAATAGAAAATTTGGGCACTTAGGTCCCATGGTCTTCTTACTTCCATACTTTTTTGCAACTTAGCTTTTAGCATATTGCCAGATTTTTCATTACTTGCAATAATGAGAAAGGTTTCGTCTTTCCATAGCGTATGCATGAGAGTTAGTCAGGGTATTACACTATTTATCATAAGACTATCCTTCCCAGAAAGGCCCTTGCACTGGCTCTCAGAAAAAAAGAAAAAAAAAAAGTCATATTCCTTGCAATGGTTCTAACCTCAGAACTATATTGCACCAATATAGAATTGTTTATTTAGGCACTGTCACTCAAATATAACAGGAAGCTTTAAAAAAATTGATTTAGTGATCTTTTCAATAATCCTTTAGAATAGATTAGAATAGAATCATTTCAGCTGGAAAGGACCTACAACAATCATCTAATCCAACTACCTGACCACTTCTGGGCTCACCAGATATTGAAGCATGTTGTTAAGGGCATTGTCTAAATGTCTCTTAAACACTGTCAGACTTGGGGCATTGACCACCTCTCTAGGAAGACTGTTCCAGTGCATGACCAACCTCCCAGTAAAGAAATGCTTCCTAAAGCCCAGACTAAACCTTGCTTGATTCACATCTAATTCACAGGTTTAGTCAGTGTCTCAATACATTTCCATTTGACCTGTTAAGACTCTGAATCCATAGGAACTAAGATGCAACAACAATTCTAAATGGGAAAGCAAAAGCTTGTTTTTCAAATTGCCTTTTTAACTTATGAAATAGCACATAAAGTAAAAAAATTCATTCAGGGAAATTTATTTTTTTTACTAAAAAGCTTCAGAATTTTAAAACAAGTGGCCTTTCTATCCTTATCTAACTTGGGGAGTTTAAATATCAACTGACATTAGTGATTTGCACTTTGGCTTTGCCTATTAAAAGAAAAGTATACTGAAGAAAAAATTAGAAGGAAAAAGTATGAATAATGGATAATTTTATTATTATAAAGACATTTCAGTTGCCTTTTTGGTTGGGAAAGTCCTTATAGGGGACTGAAAGGACATTTATACAAAGATATGCTACATAATTTGTTTTGCCTGCTCATTTTGAGTACTAACAGAACATTTACAGGACCTGAGCAGACAAAAAGTCTTCCTAAGCAAATAAAATTATAATAGTGATCTAACATATGCCTTCAACCATCTGTGCTTTGCTGGCTTATAAAATTTCTATGAGAATTTGTTTTGATGATGTAAGCAGCATTTTCTTATGCTTTCTATGCATGAGAAAACAAACAAATGCAGGGATATTGTACTGCCGTTCCATAAATGAAATATTGTCAGCACACATTTTTCTGTAGGAAACTGCTATAATGGACTCCATATCCTCTCCACTACCTATAAACCAATAGGCCCAAGCCTTACAAAAAAAAAAAAAAAAAAATAACCTTGTCTGTAATCCTATAGATTGCCTTTTCCTGCAACACTTTTTCCATTAAAGTAAATATTATTAATAAATGTTTTCTAAGACTGATGTTCGTTTAGCAAAACCTAGAAAAAGCTAAAACAGCTCGTCTGACACAGGACAAGAACAAATTAGTGCTGTGATTAACGTGAATTTCTAGAACTAAAACTTTCTCCTGGAAGGAGAGAACATATTTCTTTTAAAGGAAGAGTAAGAGGTCTCTACTATTAAAACTTTTTGATGCTTTAAATATGCTAAGTATATTTAAAGCTAATTCTCTTAAGGTAAATATGAAGTAAAGTAATTTTGGTTCTATTAAACTGGGTGGTAAAACCGCCATAGCAGATCCCTGTAGTTCCATAAAGTTTCTAGCTCACACACTGAGACTGAACTTAAAAGTGCCCATGCTGTTGAGAACCTTTCTGCTAAACATAAGCTTTCATTCTTCTGATTTAGAAATTCAGCTGCATACTTATAAAAACACAAATAGCCCCTAGAGAGCTATGTCTGAATTGTTCTTGGACTATGCATTTTGAAAATATGTGTTAAACTTTTGAAGCTGGCATATCTTTTAGGCTGTTCAGTGTAAGTACTGGGTGTTCAAAGAGCTGGGAAATCTGCTTACTTATTTATCTGGCTTTTACTCTTCTAGCCAGTATTTCAATAACATGTTGAGAAGCTAAATTTACAGTGACATATTTTCTTCTACAAAATTTGGATTACTTTTCATGCAAAAATGTGCAAATTATCATAGAACTATCTCTTTTTAATAGATATGACAGAAATCTGACAATTTCTTGCATCATCAAGTGTGCTGATGCTAAAGCTTTAGCTGAATACCTGTTTTGCTAATTTTAAGTCTCTGTGTGTTTTGAAAATTCATCTCTCCTATTGCTGGTTTCCTAGTTTTACGTGTTATCTAGAAGTTGCTGAAAAAATTATCTCTTCTTTCTGCTCATTATCAATTACTCCTCCTCTTTCTAGCAGTTTTGGCAGTTTTATAATAGTCTGATTCTGTGGGGGTAAAAGCACAAAACACTACTGTTAGAAGTTTCTAAATACTCTGGTGCAGAAGGAGATAGGCTGGTGAGATATTCCCTAAATTTCAATGTCAACAGATTTAAACAAAGAGTGATTTTTAACAGGACATTTGAAGGAGATTGTTGAATTTGAAGCGGAATGGTGACTCCACACTCATTTCAAATGCAGCCAGAAAAGTACATTTGATTTGTACACAGTGTTGACTTTCTTTTGCTAGGAAAACTTTCAAAAATTCAGTCACCTTTGAAAAGCAGAAAATAGATTTTAGTACCACGGGAAAGAATATAAAGCCTTGCAGAGCTTTTACAGTTTCATAGAAAATATGTAAAAAGAGAGATCTAGAGATGTAGATGAGTTTTGGCCATGTTTTGCTAAAATGATTGGGGTAAAGAAGTACACAGAACATGTCCAGAAGCCATCTTTTAGCAGACAATATTTCGGCTGTAAACTCCTCACTGTGAGCAGTTCACGGTCTTATTGGTGATGGTTGTCTTTGCAAACTTTCAGTGTCATAACAGTATTGGTTTTCACTTGTTAGAACTCATCCATAAAGGAAGCTACTGCAAGGTAAACATCAAGATATGATCCTGTAGCACAGGGGACTTTCCTCTATTAATTTCCTTTGTATTGTACCTGCATGAAAAACATGAGGTAACCAATGCCACTTTCAATGCCAGCCCACAAGGAGTAGCTGTACCTTGCTAAATGCCTTCTTCCATACCCTAATCTGTGTCACCCCCTGTAACTCTAGATCTGTCTTGTGGCCCTAGCATTATTGTAATTTGCTGTTGGTATCTTCTGTTGGCAAGTGTCTTCTGCCACCTCTCAAACACAAAAATAAAACCCATGCTTCCTGCCTCTGTGGCAGCCTGATTGCTATTTAATAGAAAGTAAAAATGATAGTGAAAAAGTTTCTGGCTGTAGTAAGGATTCTCTAACCTGCAAACCTTGTGAAGGCATGATCTGGGTTATGCTTAAGATAGAAAAAAGAAATTTAAAGGCTAGAAACCTGAGCGTCTTGTGCTTTACTTTATTTAACTAAGCTGTTCCTCACATATAAAGAAGCTGTCCCATAATTTTCCCTTACATCCTTTTCTTGCACTTTCTATAGAAGCTGGTCATTTTCAAGGACACACTGTAGGACAGGAGATGTGGGGCTTGTGCTGTGGTGCAGCAGATCCAATGCTCAAATTCAACGTGACTTAGAGCACAGCTGTTGTCCTTTGGTCCTGTAGCCTGTTCCCTGTGACATCCTCTGATAAAGGATGGCAGAGTGACAAGTTACCTGGATGTATTTAATGTGAAATGAAATATGTTGTTCTTTTTTGCTTCTGTTTATTAATTTTTTATTTTAATGGCATGTCATCTTAAAATATATACCTGAAAATACTTATGAAGTAGGGAGCATATTAGTCTACAGGTCATTTTATTATTTATTTATGCTTTCTTCCACAGTCATGCCACCAAAAATGCAGCAAAGAAATTCTGAGTTTTAGGAGAGCTAGGCAATGTGCAGAGTGAATAAAATAATCAACAATATCATTTATGATTATGTTTTTGTGTGTGTCTCTTACAGGTTTTGAAGACATCTAAATATATATATGCACAGTCTGGTCCACAGTGTGTGGACACATTTGCACAGGAAAATACTAAAAGTTCTGCTAAATCCTTTCCTGTTCTGACCTTCCAGATCTTCACTGTTTCAGTGGACCTGTAGCAGGTATGGCTTGTTATGATAAATCACGGAAGGTTGTTTTTAAGCATCAGGATCCATACACTTGATACTTAAGGCTGCATGTTCTCAGCATGCTGCATACATATCCTTCATCCCGATCTCACTCCACACAAGCTGAAAATTTGAGTTGGAAGGTAGCTAAGAGAGATCTTTGCCTAATTGCCCATCAAGACAGAGCTTTTCGTGGGACACTCAGACATGTAACTACATATGAATGTCTAAATGCAGGAGGTATAGGAGAAAATTCAATTTCTAATACTTTTTGTGGAGAACAATTAGTTCTTCCTCAGGAAAACTTGAATTATGACAGAGAAATTACACTGATATCAATGTGAAGTTTTGGTTTCCATAAAGAGTAGATATTTATGGCTTCTGATGACAATTATGCAGCAAAATCTATGTTAAAAATCATGCCTGAGCTGTATGTCCACAATGACTGAATGTCCAGGCAAGCAGTGAGTGGAAAAGGTGGATTCATCTGGCATTTGATATCATCTTCTTGAAAAGAATTCTACCATCTGCAAGAGTGAGATTGTGCAATTGAAGATATGAGACCTACAGAATAAAGTAGGCTGAGATACTTGCTATTGCTTATTTTGAAATTAGTTGTGTGCAATGCAATAAGTATCTCACTGTCTAATAAAGTTTTGGTTCTAAATACTTTGGTTTAAAACATATTCTTAGGAGTTGCTATTTTCGGGAAATTCTGTAAAACTTTTCCGTGAGAATTGCACTCAGTTCCACATCCAGTAGAAATGGGCTTACTTGGGGCTGAGAGCTGCACTCTTAAATTAATGTCAATAGTAGCTGTGTATGAGCATCCAAGGACAGGCTTTTTTCTCAGGGTATGTTCTACTTTGATGTTCCTAGAGCCTATAACATTTTAAAGTTAATGGGAGTTACATGCTACAGTATACATCAAGGAAAAAAGATACACCCTGCAGTTAAATATAATAACAGTCCTCTTCATAGGCCCATACTGGGCACTGTGTTCACATTGCTGAAAAACATACCTTGAATGAGGCTCTGTAGCAGTGATTTGTGTAGTTATTTGCATCTGTCAGTGCAAACAGAAATAGATATGTTAGCCTGTCATGGCAATGAGCAGACTAACAAGTTCTTAGAACACATGACAAATCTTTAGTGTGGCAAATCACCAGCTCTGCAGCTGCAGCTGCCAGCTCCCAGCAGTGCTGCCTGAGACAGGGACTAAAACAGCAAGGGCTGACCTGCTGGGTGATTTCCCTCGTGATTCTGGAGGCATGCATGTGTCTAGGGCTGCTCTTGCCACTATACTATAGGGAGACAAGACCAGATTTTCCAGGTTTATATCAGTATGCATGTTCCTGGAAGAGAATTTCTTCATAATTCTCCATCATTCCTTTCTGCCCTGTAAAAGCTGGCATGTGTGTGTTTATGCCCATGGAGTTCATCTCCCTTTGAGGAACCCCTTTGCCTGGCTGTGAGACCACCCACTTCTCACTCCCATGTTGGAAGCTCATGACCTGTCTTCGAACTGCTGCTGCAGAAACACTGTGTGATTGTTTTGTTATAAGAGACAACAGCAATAACTATTTAATAACATAACCAGGCAGTGCCTCAGAAAAGGGAATATGGTGTTTACCCTCGAGTACATAGTATCATTTTATCTGCTTGTTCTGAATGACACCTTTTGCATGCAGTACATTTAATATTGATGAAGCAATGCCACAGCAGCTTTCTGCATCTGCTCTCTCTGCTGCCTGAAAGTGGCTGTAATTATTCGTGATTGCTAATCAACAAGAATATTGCTGCCAGACACTATTTAATGGCCTCAAATTTCTCTTCTTCAGAAACTGAGGACATGAAAGAGAAAACGGGTGTGCAACATGTTCATTGATTACAATATGTTCATTCTTATCTCTACACGTTTTTTGTTGAAATCCAGTAACCTTGTTCCCCTGGAGTCTGAGCCACAACATGAAACAAGAACCTGTTCTACAGTACTCCTTAAAAGGAAAATTTTAAAAAACCCTGCAGATACAGCTAAATTGTGATTATCTTCCTTGAGAATATCCATTTTACACCTCAGTTATAAACAAGTGGTATGCTTACTATCTGCTATGGATGTTCATAACACTATTGTTTTAGTCGAGTAAGCTTGATATTTTAAACAGTATTGCCATCTTGTGGTATGACAAGTTTTATCATTCTGTTTCTTTTTGCAATCTTTTTTTTCTTTATTTATTGGCAAGAATTCCTGAAATGCCATGGCACAAGCAACAGGATAAGTATTTCTCCAGTTGCAAAATATTCACAGAAAAAAAAAAAAAAGCCTACATCCGAATGTCATAAAATATTTAATCAGTCCTTCAACAATATAATTTCATCTTCTTCCACTGAAAGGAAGGGAGTAGATAGTTATTGTTTTTATTAGAAGGGTCGTTGTGAGGCACCTGATTCTAAGAGCTGCCTTATTAATTACTGCCCACTTTTGAAATGAAGTTTATTCCAGACACATATCCTTCAGCAAGTGTCTGGACTCTTCATCTGTGGCTCTGGACCACTGGTAATACAGACGAGCATTCACAAGATGATCTACAGTCCTAAAAGGGACCTGTAGTATCTTAAGGGTACTTTAATTTCAGACATTAATGATAAGAGATCAGAAAAAAATGTTCTGAATTCACAGTGACAGAAGTCCCATTTCTATTTTTCTAAAAAAATCATTATTTTCTGTGTTTGCAGAGTGTTGGTGTGAAGGGACCATGCTCTGTCTCTCTGTGGACAGTGTTAATCAGTCACAATGTCCCACTGAGCCTGGCCTCAGGAGAGGAGCTGCCAGAGCCCAGATGTGCAGCCCCTGGCAGTGGACAGGACCCCTCAGCAGCCGAGAGTGCAATCGGCCCCTTGGCCACAAGGCTGAAACCAGGAGGGCGTTGCCTTGTTCGATGAGCTGCTGAGCAACCCCTGGTGTTACCTGCTCCCCTGAAGAAAGAGGCTGTGGCTTCTGCTGCGGATTAAGAGACAGGCAGGATTTCTTCTCTCTTTTCTAGGAAAAATGTCAAACTACTAATTTTCTACTCAAATTTTTGTAGAAAATAGCAAGTCTTATATCAGAACTTTTTTTATCCTTGGTATCAAATCTTATGGTGACCTCAAGAGAGTATCACCCATCACACACCCAGAGCCAGGGCTTTCCTATCTTAAGGAAGGACCTATAAGAAAGCAATGGTTTCCCTAGGTCTTTGCTCATTCAAACATTCAAATCTTGGAATTGTTCTACCTGGTATAAAATCAGTAGTTTTCAACATTTTGGATTTGAGGCCCTCTAGAAATTTGCCAATTACTAAACAGGTACCTTTGAAAATTTCACCTGTATGATACACTGTATAGTGTACATGAATTCAGGAATTCGATTTTTTTCTTTCAGAACACTGAGGTTGAGGCCTATGAAGAAGAATTTCCTGTTTTGGAGGTAAAGTCCAGGGACACCACACTGTCAGGGAGGAAAGTTTATTGGCAAATAGCTTTTCTTGATAAACCAAGGATTCCTGACAAACTTTCTCCATATTAAAGATTATCAAAGCTATACACGTGAAGTATTCTGTTTTAACTTTCCTGGCCACTAACATAAAAAGATTAATTTGTGGAAGTAGTATGTTCAGCCTGGAAAGTCCAAAAATGAGTAGCCTTCTCATGGAAATGTGCTAAACACAAAAAACAGGATCTGTTTTTATGCATGAGTTTCAGGACTAAGTTATAACACTTATTGACATCCATTTTTTGTCCTTGAGCAGTGAGCATTGCTGAAAGATCTGTGCTACATTGTTTGTATTTTTACTCCTAAAATGATTAGCCCATCCCAAAAATACCATTTTGACTAGTAAGAAATTTTCCTTCTGCAATAAACCGAAAGTAAAAATATGAAAATAAATTAATATTTTAACAACCTTCATGTCTTCTGATGTATAAAAGCAAAAGACATCATTCTTTCACTGTAGTAACACTAGAAAACGCAGTGTTATCATGGTTAAGGTTTCAGAACACACTACACATGATGTATTACACACCCTGTACACCTAGAACCTGACTGAGATAAAAGATGACGATTAAATTTATTTATGCATGAATGTAGTGAACATCTGCCGAAATACATCTAGTTATTTTACTTCTCCCTTTCAACAAAGTTGACCATCTGCTCTGTCATCAGCAAAGATCTTGTTCTAAAGGCTAAATCAAAAGATCACCTGTCTTTTGTACCTTGTTCTCACTTAACAGAAACAAAATTTTAATGGTATCCATCTGTAGGTGTGATGATGACCTGCAGCAGGTACATACTTACTGAGTCAAAATTAGCAGCTGGAGCTGTAGAAAGCAGAATGACAGTTAAAATGTTTAGACCCTATCAATTACTAAAAGGCATCAAATTACGTGTACTGCTTGAAAGAGTCATTCTATATAATTGTTATACAGAATTTTCAGACACCTATAAAAGCCAGTGACACAGAAATTAAAATATACACACATTTTTTAAGGTGATGCTAAAGTCTGCAATGAAACCATTGAACTTTTATCTTTATAATTCTGTGTACACAATAATGCAGAAAAGTTCTATCATGCATAAATATACAGTGTAATACAACAATACACAAATTGAAAAAGTAGTGTTTAATATGAAAAACTGAGCTTTGTAATGTTGTGATTTTAACATAATTGCTCCATTTTGTGAGGGAAAGTAAGAGGCAGATGTTAGAACCTTTATACTACTACACTGCTCAATAACAGAAAAGTGTTAGAGAACAGGATATTATCACATCACTTGATTTAGTTAATGGGCTTTTGTACTGCTTGCACTGCCATCACTGGCCTTGCAGAATTTTATTGTTTTAGTTTTAACAGTAAGAATGTGGAAGCGTTGCAGGATTGTAAAGACTTCAACAAAGTGTTAACTTTCCCATCAAAGGAAGTCTTCCAGAACCAGGGATCAGAGCTCCCCTGCCTCACACTGCCTGAGGAGAGCTGCTCTAGCGAGAAACACCGTGAGTGTGTGTGTTCCTGCAGCCCCCCCAGCTGACCTGGGTCCCCAGAGTTCTGCCAACACTTACAGTGTTTTGCTACTCTTGTCAAACACCGAAGTTTGCTCTAATTCAGGCTGCTGGTAACAGTATATTTTTGATGCTTAGCACTTAGCAAAAAGGCACTATTTATGCTTTGTGCTTACTTGCAGTTCACTAGAACTGTTTTGTCTAGCATGGAGTGAACTTGTTTCTGTGTGCTGGGTATAGTACTGTCAGCAAAGATTACATGACTTCATCATTTGCTATCAATAGCAATTAGTCGTTCTTTTCCAGAACAGCCCAATTTAGATTAAGCTAAGCTATTAACGCTATTAGTATTTGCATCATCCTGATGATCATGATCCAGCTTCCTTAATTAGGTCCTTCAGTATGTCTATGTAAGAGTGTACTTCTGTAGACAGTCTTTTTAATTTTTTTTGTTGTTAGAGACTCATTACTGGCACATCACTCTGTGTTCCCAGAAACGTGCAGCAATTATCTTTGAATAACACATGATCCTTTTGAAATACTTTTTAATTGAAAAATCATACCATGGCATTAAAGGAGTAGAGATGACATGAAATAAAAAGAAAAAAATTCTAGTAATTTTTCACTTCTCTACACAGCTTCACAGCAGCTGGGATTTCCCAAGCTCAGCCTGTCCCCCTCAGCCTCCTGTCACTGCAGTTTAGCTGCTGGGCTGGGCAAATCCAGGGAACAGGGCCTGTGATATTTCATATAAACTTGATGCATTTTTTCTGCCATAGAGAGGGGCCTGTTTCAATATATCACATGTTCAAATAGATGACATTAGCATACTATCTCTGAACAAAGCACTTTTCTCTACACTAAAGTAGTCCAGGTAATGGCAAAAAGTAATTCTGAAGGTTGATAGTAACTCTAATTGAATGCATTCAGGGCACAACTGCAAATCTCTTGAAAATGTCATAAATTGTGCAAAGCTACTTCCTTGGTGACAGTTTGTTGAGCATAAAAATGGAATCTGAAGAGCCTAAGCTATTTATTTCAATTCAGTGAGATACTCAGCAATGCTTACAGTTCTGCTATATTCCATAAAAATTCAGTGTCTCCTATGCACAGAGATGATGCCATCTATTTCACAAATATAGATCTAACACTGTCTTTGTGTGTATCTCTGTGTATGCAATACATACATATCAGTACCCAGAGTAAGAATATATTTACTTCACACAATTTAAATACTGTCCAAATTAGAGAGTAACAGAATTTTGGTTTTATACACTCTTTATCTCTGGCTTAGTGCACAACGTTTCTAAATAAATATCAGCATGGTTTAAAATAGCAAAATTGTGCCCATGACTTCAATGGCAGCATGGACAGTTTCTCTAGGTATTTGCGCTAGGTATTCTCTTTAGGTATTTGCTTCAGAAAATTTGTACATTCACACATATTAACAATTTGGAAAGTTCTCAGTGTTGCTGATACAAACATCTGTGGAGTTGTATAGTATGGCTTCAAGATAAAAACAGGCCAAGAATGTAATGAATGTAGAAAATATCTTAAAGAGTATTACACAATTGCAAAGAAAATAGTTTTCTAATGACATGACACAAGGAATTGTTTTTTCTTGATGGTATGATGTTTTGAGAGCAAATGCCTTTTATTTTTCAAGAATGATAGAAAAATGCATGGAACCATAGCCTGAAGAGGTACTGCTAAGGTGCTCTACAGCACTACTTTCCTAAAAGTCCAAAGTAATTTTAATTAGTAGCAGCACAAATATATTTTGAACAGCTGAGCAAGTAATTATTTCATTCTGTATGTGACTGTCTTCTAATGAGACACCAAACAGACCTGTCAGCTCTCCTGCTTTCTTTATGAGACTATTCCACATGAAAAGAGAGAAAAATCATCTATTCTCTTTTCCTTCTTCCAAATCTGAAGTCACCTCTCATCACCATAAATAGTTCCAGCAGCTATTTAGAAACAGAATGTATTCTTGCAAAATAGGGAAGGGAGCAGGACAGACATCAGGTTTGCTTTAAAAAAAACTCATAAATACAAGACTGAAAAAGAAATGCCATTTCTGAGGAATAGAAGAAGGAGTTGAAAGGGCTCAGTCTTTACTGTGTAAAGGGTTTTGGGCTTCAGTAAAAAATTTTCCACTTATTCAGTCATTTGTTAGGATAAATTTCCATCTTACTGCAAAATCATACAAGCATCTTTAAAGACGTTCTAATCTCAATTAGAACTCAATAAAAAATAATACTCAATATTTCAAACATTTTAAGGGAAATATGCATAAACAAAACAAGTTTACTGTATCTGATCAGTCTCCGTGTTAATTTTTTTCTCATAGTGATATCTAGTTTATCTCAATGAAAATTCTGGATGCACAACGAGTGTGAAATTGAATCATTGATTATCCCAGAAATAAAAACTTGTTTGCTAATTCAGATTCTTAAGAAGCAATTTGCAGAAATTGAGCATAAAAATATCTATAAATATTTCATATAATTTTCAGCTAAGTGCCTAAGGGATATCCTGCAAGTACAAGGACTGAAAAAAACCCCAACACATAGATGCAGATGGGTGCATATGTGTGTGTATGGATAAACACACACATACACATATATATACACACACGATTATGCTGTAGTTCATTTTACACTAGCCAGACTGCTTGTTACCTAATATTTTCAGGATAGGCAGATGAAACAAGGTTATTTATACCTGCAATTACCATGGGTTAACTAACGAATTTTATAAGTATGTAAGTATCAGATTGTGTGAAGCCAAAATTCCACTGAATTGTGTAGGATTAGAAAAATCCTGTTACTAGATTTTTGTGTCTACCTAGATAAAAAAGAGGAAGAGAAAAATGAAAGTGGGCTTCATTTTGTGGCAGTTGATTTAATTCTTATTAATCTGAACTACACTGACATTCAGCATACAGTTAGTTTCTTGGCTATTAATAGGAAATATTGTCAGGGGAAAGACAAGGTGTTATTTGAGGTGATTAAAGACCAATGAACTATAATATGAAAATGTAAATTTTATCTTACTGATGAAAAGAAATCTGTCCATGAAGTCCATTAGGCAGGAGAGTGGCACTTCAAAAGAAGTCACTGATGCATCAACAAAGTCATGTTCAAAGTAGACCCGATAAAACATTTAAGAGGTATGTTGAGAGGATCATCTTGTAATTATAGTGCAACTGAAATGACCCCAATGGTCTTATTCAACCTTCTGATCTTAAAGAGTGGGATAAACAGAACATGGCTTTTGAGTGTGAAGATCAAATGAACAGAAAGCCACCTGTGTCTCTAGAAGATGAGTATTTTTCCAAAGTTAGCAGACATGGAAAGAGCAATCGTATTTCATCCACGATAAATGGGAAGACACTAAATCAGGGCTGAATTACAGAATGTTTCCTTCTTTTAGAAAAAAAATCCACAGCTCTCCACAGTGAAGTTACATCACTTCTCCAGTTTCTCAGCTTTGTAAATATGCTGAAGACTTGTTAAAACAAATATGCTCCAATCTCATGTGAGGTGAGAAAATTATTTGACTGGTTGTACAATGACTATTTGATACCCACACAGTGCCACAAGGAATATCAGCAGAGATAATCTGTGCTTTCCTTGTGAAGAGGAGTAGAAAACATTTTCTCACAATGTAAAAAGTTAGGAAAATGTTTTTTATTGGAGTTATTCTGGGTTTTGTTTTGGCAGTTTTTACATATGTAGGGACTTCTTATGCAGAACTGCCACTTTCGCTTTCAGTACAAGCAATGGAATATTTATGCAGAGACCACCATTTACGATATCAAGGCTGGCAATGACTGCGGTAGCTATTATATGTAAGAGAAGGCTAACTTGAAAAATCTGTTGGAGAGATACTGAAATGGATTCCAAATAAAAGTAGAAAACTAGATCCAAATCCATTGCTCAAATTTTTCTGATGTATTTCCTTCTCTCTTATATCATCTGAGCTCTTCTATGAAGAGGTTTAAACATCCCATTCTTCTTACATAACTTAAAAGCCAGATACCAAAATATAGCAATCTATTTGTCAGCACAAGGTCATACTTTTATTTCATAAGGTAAATAGACAATTTGCTACAGGTTACAGCATCATAAAGTTCTATCATTCACAGCTGCTCTAAGATATAATTTCTTTTCCCAGTTAAAGCATGAATGTCCTATCTACAAGACATAAGCCTGGTGTTTGTTGATCTGCTTGTTTTAAGTCCTGTCTTTTTGCTGTTTCAATCTGCAATTTCTGCCCATGAATATACAGTTTAGTGCTCTGATCAAGTCGTCCAGGTGTTTGCCTATTCTCTGTTTGTGTTCTATCTTGTTCTAGCTATCATTGGTGTTTGCCAGTATTGGCATTCATTTTGCCACCTATCTAATTGTTCTGCCCTGCTGTCAGTCCACCCCTGACTGCTCTGTCCTGTTCCTGTCACCACTGCACATATCAGGTGTCCACTGCTAATTGCACTGCATAGAAAAGGGTACATTCAAGGAGTAAAGGCAGAAATGTGCACAGAACCCAGAGGAAGCCAATTTTTTTCCTCATCTTATAAGCCTTTATTGCCTTGGTTACTGCCCTACCCCATTATCTGTCCTAATAGGGTTCAGAGGAACTTATCTGAGTTGCAATACTAGTCCACGGAAATCCACATTCACTCTATGACAGGGTCGATCTCAACAGAAAGGTTCTGATATGTTGTTGATACCAATATGATGTTGCTGCAACTTCACAGTAAAATATTGTCCTATCTTTTTCTACCAGACCATGCAAATTACATATGTTTATATAGAACCAAAAGGTGGCTACAAATGCTGAAGAGCAGGAGTGAAAAAGGCAAACGAAGAGAAATTTAGATGTCCGTAGAGGTGTGGGTATATGTTTGTGAAGCTACCATAATTTCTAAGAAACTTGAATGTAGAAAAATGCTATTCTGTTTTGTGGGAAGAATTGGTGGGTCTGCAGACCAAGGCTGCTGCTGCACCTATTGTACTTTTTACAGTGGGATGTGACCCCATGACTTCTTAACAAATGCTTGTTAACCTCATTTTTCTTGCTAACTAGGGGCATAAATAGGCTTTTTCTATTCACTTTGTTTTTAGCACCAGAAAAGAAGACACAGGAAAAAACAAGAAGAAAGCTCAGGGGGAAATGATAAATAAATAAATAAATAACCCTTTTCACCCTGGTGTCAATCTGGCCAACTAAGTGTTCTTTTCCTCTTCTTTTTGTTGTTGCTAAACATTATGACTGGTGAGTTTCAACTTCATTAGTATCCAAATGGCTTAAATTCTATTATACTGTTATGCTATTCTGCAAGTGATTCTTTTTATTCTGTGAGCCCAGGCAGCAATCATCTGAGCTTGGTCTCAACAGTTTCCAAGGAACAGATATGCTTGCCAAACCTTAAAGACAGAAGAGTTTGTACAATAATGGTGTAACAAGTGGAACATTTTAAATACAGACCAATTCAAATACGTGAAAACTACCGTAAGGTCCTGTAAGATAATGAATCAACATTTTAGGAACTACTTCTCACACACATGTAAGGGAACAGCTCAGCAATAATACCAACGTAAATCAGGCCAATATCTGAACATTCATTATTACAAACATGAGTTCCCTGTAGTCATCTTGCCCAAATTCTAAATGTTAACTTTCTTCAAGGGTCTCCTGACTGACATCATGCTCCACGGAGTATTCAGAAGATTGCAGAAATTAGCATCCACAGTTATTGCCTTTTGTAATCTACAAATACACAGAAACAGCTATGCTTTTTTTTTTTTTTTTTTTTTTTCCCCTGGGAAAAAACCCAAAACCAACCAAAAAACCCAGCCACAAAAGTCTTGGAATAATAAGAGGGTATAATGCAGTTAATTGAGATGGCTACTTCTCAGTCTTGTTAGCTGGATCAATTCAATCAAACTATTAGTTTAGGACAAAGGAAGACAATGGAATTTCATTCTCTGACAAATGTTTGGTGTTTCCATTTTCAGCTCACAAGTGCCACAGCACTGCTGACACTTTTCTGCTCTCCTACAGGGTGTAAGTCACTTTTTAAATCCTATATTAAATTCTCTGGCTATTTATCCCCACCCAAAGTGCTTTAGTGTGCCAGCTGGGTGAAAACCCAAGCACTTACTCTTTCTTTGACTCTAGTGACTGGAGATAATTCACCACTAGCATCTCAAACAGTGTCACTGGAATATTTATGATTAAGACCTTCGTATTAATGGCCACCTGAAAGATCACATATTTAGTAACATATTTGCTAGTAGCATTCATTCCTATCACATTTAACATTAAGGCAAAATTAAAATTTCCATAGCATGAGAACAGTTGCAAAGTGTATATATATATTGTTCAGAATACATTGTGCAATGAGACTGATACATTTAGACTGTTAAAAACACAGATTGCAGATAAACACATGATCAGCAATTTAAAAGTTAGTGTTGAGTGTGGAGTTTTTCATTTGTTTCCCTTTAAAGAAAAATAACTTGAATAAAATTTTTACAGTCTCTATAAAAGAGACAATAGACTGTTATTTTCCCTTTACAGAACTCTTTCTTCTGTTAGAAAAGTAGCAGCGATTCAGGGAAATAGTAAACTGACATAAAGGCATGCAGAGCTGAGTAAAGTTTTCATATCTGCTGTTGCACTGAGCTGAGAAAATAAATTGCCATGAATAATTCAGTAAACAACTTTCTGGTCCACCATAGACAGTACACTAGAAGTTCATGGTTTTTCTAATCCTACTGTTTATTTCCCCTTATCTGACAGATAAAAATTTTAGCTCTGTGGATTAAACCCACTAGATGGATAAATAATCTTGTGATTATTTATCTAGTTTATCTATCTAGTTTATTTTTTCTGATTGAATGAATGTGAAAGTGTTTACTGCCTGAATGTGTCT
>VZRZ01004646.1:291624-328111 GCA_013398175.1 Climacteris rufus | reverse complement strand
ATATATATATATATATATACATACATACATATATAAAAATAACCTAAATATGAGCAGTGAGCAGTTGTACATACAAGCAGCCATTCACTTTGCTTTATCGTGCATCACTTTCATTAAATTCTGATCACTATTATGCTGAAAGGTACAGTCGGAGACAGAACTATGGTGAAAAAAAAAGAAGAAAAAGAAAAAAGAAGAAAAAAGAAAAGGAAAAGGAAAAGGAAAAGGGGAAAAAGAAAAAGAAAAAGAAAAAGAAAAAGAAAAAGAAAAAGAAAAAGAAAAAGAAAAAGAAAAAGAAAAAGAAAAAGAAAAAGAAAAAGAAAAAGAAAAAGAGAAAAAGAAAAAGAAAAAATTAACCAATTTTTAAATTTACAATGCCTTGATAGAATCAGAGATTAATTACACAACTAAACTCACTCTGGCCAATGAAAGTGAGCACTACTTGTAACAGAAAATGAAATATTGCATTGTGCCATGAAATCCTATAGTTTAAATTTCAGCAGATCTGTTAGACATCCTGTTGTGCCCCCACAAACATTTTACTTTAAATTTGGTAAATTTCATAACATAATTTCACTTTTTTCACTGTTTACTGGTATAAAAAAATTAAGGCCTTAGTGTCATCACTTTACATATAGAAAAGTAGCAATAGAAGTTACAAAAATAAAGAGAAATATTTCCTAGTACTGACATTTTTTTTTGAAAACTTAGAGATCAGCAGTAAAGTTCACTGTAACTCTGGGTTTAGTGAGTTATCTGAAACACCTGATGTTGCTATGGATGACTGTTGCTTTCTTCATCATCCTTGTGCTCAAATTATAAGGCAGCATGCCAAAATATTGAAATAAAAGGAACTAAACCAAAGTCTTTATGCAGGTTGGGTCCTTTCAAAGCAGTGAACATTTGGCCAGCAAAGTTTTACTTACACCTAAAGAAACTCTCTCATGATTGCTTTATCTCCATGTTCTATTTAATTTCACTGTGAAATGCAAGCTATCTGAATCTACATTAGGCAAAACATTCATTGCATTCCAACATCATTGGAAAGTGGATCCACATATGTTCACAGGCACAGACATAATCTTTTCCATATTCAGCACCACCTGGTGATTTATGGACACCTCAGATCAATGTGTGTCATTTCAATGATTTGCCACAAAAGCTGTGGGACCTGGGGATGGATTTGTAATTTGAAATGTGAACTATTCCACTTGGGATTAGGCAATGTCTGAATAATAGCTGGTATGGAATCACAGTTTTTGAGGATTAGAGATGAATGCAGGGCTTAAACAATCAAGGGTAGAGTAACCCAGGAGCAGACAGTGCCTCTCAATTTCGGAGGGCATGAGGGCTCCCTGACATGTCCCTGTGGGCAAATAACAGGTTTGCAAAGACTATGAATGTCCTTCCACATGAATCCAGGTTTTTGGCACCACTCCAGTGAGCAGGTCCAGGGGTTGTCTAGAAGGATTCAGGTGGTGCTGCCTGCAGCCAGCAAAGGATGGTGGGTCCAGCACTGGGCCAGGGACACTTCCCACACTGTGACTGCCTTGACAGACACTCAGAGCCCTTGGGCACACTGAGAGCCAGTATTCGCCCTCAACACCAGAAAAGGGAAACAGTCCTTAAAAGTACATCTTGACCTCAAATTGGAGCAACCTCTCTTACATGTGCCCCTCCAGACCAGGAAGCAGAGACTGGCCTAGCAGAGACTGACTTAAAGCAAGGCCCGCACACTCACCTCAACCTCAGCATTTTCTCACAGCTGACAAGAACATTGGGAAAGCTGCCACACCAGTGTTCCGTTTGTGTAATTCTCTGAGATATTTGAGAATAAGGGTGCCTAAGGCAGCAGAGGCAAGAATCTGCCATGCCTCAGCCACTGGCACAAGGTGTAAGTAATGCCTGGATACACAGTCTGTTGTCAGGCACCTTCAGAACCTGCACAGGGAGTGTTCCTTTGCCACAAAATACTGGGGCTAATGCCAGAAGAGCTGTGGTTTTGGTTTTTATGGGCACGAGCTGACTGTGAACCAGGTACCCACTCACTTCACTGATCCCACTGGCTGGAGTAACTGATGGGCACAGCCCGGCTTCCTTCCCTGACACAGACCCCAGGCTTGGTTTGTCATAAGAAAGGGATAAACTGTGTGTATAGGCACTGCTCATAGCTGACTGCCCACAATGTGGCTGCTCTGGGATACAGGTGTGTGTGCATGGCTCAGCCTTGGAAATACTGCATTTTAGCTTATCCAGGTACTGGCTTGGGTCCCTTTTTTTAAAATTTTCTGCTGTGTTTTTGTTACTTGGGAACTAGAGTGCTGCATTGCCTTAAAACCTACCACTCCATTGCCAATAGTTATGAAGTGAAAAGGTTACATCTAATTCATTAAGGAAAAAAAGCATTATTCTTCAATTTTAATGCCATTTATTATTCACTAGATACAGAGTCACTCATCCTCAAAATTTGGGGAATCATGTATGGGGGAAAAGGTAATGCACAGAACAAACAGGAGATTTTTCCTGAATTATAATTTGGCATCAACATGAATGGCAACAAATGGATCTTCAGCATCTGTGTCAATCTGGAAATTAGCCTTTCCATCACCAGAAACATACACCTGCTTTCCAGTACATTTGTTGCCCTCCTTTTGTCCAGAAATAATATCACAATAGGTACCAGCAGGCAGTCCAGTTTGCAAATAGATATTCATATTCCTATGAGAAAATAAACAAATGTTATTTATCCACTGTTTTCAAAACAGGTATTTCAGACGGTATATAAGATTTCTGAACCTGATGCTACTCCCTTTATACTGAAGTGCAATGTAAAGCCTCAGCTTTCTGATCCTATTACTATCCTATCCTTCATTCCCTACATTCTCATTTTGGCTCTCTAGACTTGGCATGCACCTGAATAACTCATGTTGGATTGCTGATGAGGGATGCTATGGTTCTCTCTGGAGACACTGTTTGTCCCACTGACTTACCAGTCATCATTATTGAAAACGATGAAGCCTTTATTACCACGGCCAAAAGCTACTTGATTGCTGCCATTGTCCCACCAATTGGAGAAAGGCTCACCATCCACCACGTTACGGAAGATAACCATGTTCCTGAAAACACAAGGAACGCCTGTCACTGCAGATGCAACAGCTGTAAAGTCACAGGGAGCACAAAGCAAAAGCAACTGCTTTTGTTTCTTGTTTCTCCCCAGTGCCCTACTTTATCTGACGCCAGCGATGTTCACAAACCCAGTCGTTGCCACATGTTGTGTCCTCGTTGATTGTAACAGGCTTTATTGAGCCATCTGGATTGCTTGGGGGTCCAACCCAGTCATTGATGTCCTGTCATTAAAAAGACAAACTCATGACTTCTTACTGAAAACACAAAGAGTCCATCTGAACACCAAAGCTACGTGGAGCATCAAATTTACACCAGCTACATCCAACATGGGACAGTGAAATCACTTCACAAACTGAAATGCACAGGACTACTTCTCTGGCCCTGTTCTGATCCTTCATCCCCGTGGATTACAAGCTCACCTTTCCATTTTCAAAATATCTCGGCCAGCGAAAACTTGACATCACACGTGTGAATCCATACGGATGCGCAAGCATGAAACCAACAGCCATTTTATAGAGCCTGTGTGGAATGAGATGTGGAAGGAGAAACACGCCAAAGAACAGACAAGCAAAAGAAAGAAGCATCACCCACACAAGAGCAATCCTTTACCTGGCATCCCAGAAGGTTAGAATAGAAGCTCCACCGGCCCCGTGACCTCTCTGGTTGTCGTGATTATCCACAAACACCAAGGCTCTGTCAGAAGGCACAAAGCCCCAGCCTTCTCCCCAGCTCCTAGACAAAAACACAGACTTGAAGCTACCCTGCCAACTGGCACATCCAGTGTCTCCTGGCTAAGTTGCAGCATCTTCATCCTTACTTTAAGTAGGCCATCTTTTCTCCATTCCACTTGCGGATCACTGTCCCCAGTTTGGCACCGTATTTGAATTCTGTCACTCGGCCGTTTCCAAAGTAGTCACTGCCTTTGATGGGCTCTCCACCCAAGTCAATTACCTGGCACAGGAAAGAAAAACTTCATCTGTTCTTGTCACACAAATGCAGTGCACAGTAGTCAACATTAGTTTTTGCTTTACATTGATAAAAAAGTATTTGGGTATTTGTTCTCTGCAGATCAACTCAAAGTCAGTATAAGACACGAGGGACACCTTAAACATGACTGAAGAAAGCAAATATAAAGTTGACTGATGATCTGTTGGGGAGGCATTTTTAAAAATCCAAACTACCTATGTCTGCAGGGTGGGTCCAAATAAATGGTGAGCTCCTTCTGGGGTAAGTTGGATGAAGATACATTGTTCCTCTGAAGAAGGAGGCAAAAGTGGTATGAAAAACAAACATAAAGGAGAAAACATGGCATGTACCTCCTGGTAAATGAAAGGTTTTGTTCCTTCAGGAAACCACTGAGTATTTAGATCTTTCAGCTTGTCCAGAAATGCTCTTATGTCCCCAGGCCACATGTGCTTGGCAGCATCGATCCGGAATCCTGCTACACCAATGTCAATGAGATGGTTCATGTACTCTGCAACCTTTGAGCGCACATAGTCCTTCTCCAGGGCCAGATCCAGAAGGCTGACCAGGCGGCAGTCCCGCACCTGTGCAATCGGAAAGAAAAAAATTTTATCTGTGTACCAAAGGATAACAAAGGAGGGGTGGAAGGGGAAGAAGAAGGAAGGGGGTGGTATCTGCAGTGAGGGTGTTTGGCTTCCCAAGTCACCCTTACATGTGATGGAGCCGTACTTTCCTGGAGACATTTGAACACCTGTCTTCCAATACAAGTGGTGAATACATTCCTTGTCTTTCTTTGCTTGTGTTTGTGGCTTTCTCTTTACATATTAAACTGTCTTTAACTCAACCCATGAGTTTTCTCAGTTTTACTCTTCCAATTCTCTGCCCCATTCCACCATAAGCAGCAGGCTGTGGTGTTTAGTTGCTGGTTGGGTTAAACTACAACAGTCCTTTTTGGTGCTCAAAGAGGGTTTTTGAAGGGTTTGAATTAACAACAGGTTTTATTGGAATATGCTAGATGGAATTTATAGCTGTTATTGGTGTTTGGCTATTAATTGGCAGGCTCCTGTGCTTGCCATGGGGCTCACTTGCCTCACTGTGCATTAGAGTCTAGAGCCCTTTAGTGGCTGCTTTTGGCTTAGGCTGCAGCTGTGGCCTGTGCTGCTGATCCCCTCACTCTGGGAACATTCTGATACCAGCACTGGCCATGGCCTGGGCTGGCAGGTGGCCGGGCAGAGCTGCTGCTCCTGTGCTGCTGTACTGGACATGCTGGAACTCCAGAGTGAACCTGAGATGGAGGGACTGTGACCTGTGGGTGAGTCTGGTGGAGCAGGGACATCTCAATGTGTTTGTGCCCATGAAAAGTCCTCACCAGAGAGGGTACATCTCGAAGTGGCTGTGGCTGTGTCAGTGCCGTGTCAGTGCCACAGCAGGTGCACCCCTGAAGGCACCATTGCCCAAGGACATGTCCGTGCTGCAGCAGGCACACCTTGAAGCATCAGTGGCAGTTCATGAGGCTGTGCTGGAGCACCTCAGAGTGTGTGGCCATGGATAAACCCACAGCAGAGAAGGAACACCCTGCAGGGACTGCAGCCAGGGGCGAGGCCATGTTGGCAGGTTTGTTTCTGAGGGGACAGTCGGTGGCTGTGGGTGAGGCCGCGCTGGAGCGGGTCCATTTCTGAGGGCACTGTGGCCCATGGACAGGGCCATGATGGAACAGCTGCCCCTCAGAGCAGCTGTGGCTGTGGATAGATCCATGCAGCATTAGGTGTCCCCCTGAAGAGGCTGTGGCTCATAGATACGGCCCCACATGGAGCAGGTACACCCCAAGGGACTGCAGTCTTTGGATAAGTCCAAGCCAGAGCAAGGGTAAAGCAAGGAGTCCATTGCAATGTTAAACATGATGATCTAGTTCAAAGGCACTGGGGTGATGATTGCAATGGAAATACCTTTAACCTGTTGTAACCCAGGATTTGAGATGAGTGTTAGAGGAATTACCACAGCAGGAGCCACCTGAACCAACGGAGGACGAGCCTTACACGAAGCAGTGGAAGTGCAGAACCATCGCAGTGTATTGTCACAAAGCAGCTGAAGGAAGAGCTTGAGAAAGAACTGCTACACAATTCTAACTACAAAAAACAGTAAGTTGCTCAACCAGGGCACCATCTTTCATTGCTGTCAATTTGCCAAGGGGGCTTCTTACCATGATCAGCTGAGTTTATAAGCTATAAGAACGAGCTCATGGGCTGAGCTGAGTACACTGGGCTCAGTTCAGAAGCAAACATCTGCATATAGGTTCTTGATCACTCAGTACTTAGAATATTTCCCATCACATGTACCTACAGCAATCACCTCATTCACTTGTCAAGTGGCTAAGCACAGGCTTTGTGAGAAACTACACCCTTTGAATGGTCTTACTGTAGAGTTTACAGAACACGTTAAAAAAAGGTAAAAAGATTTTAAATTTTGGCAGAGGAAGTTACCTGATAAATATCACCATAATTTTCAATTTCTCCACTTCCAGTGTGACATTTGCCATCATTGAAGTCCCAGCCAGAGTATGGCACAGCTGGAAAATCTCTGTTTCCAGCATTAAAATAGCTTCCACAAGTAGAATGCGTGCCTGAGCCACTCCCAGCCCCACACATGTGGTTGACGACAGCGTCCACATAGATACGAACCTGGAAAAGCAATATATGCATTTCAGTATGTTTTGTAGTGAGCGTGAAGTGATAGCCAGAACTTTACCACATCACTATTAAGCTGATTTTTTTTCCCCCTTCAGTTTTTAATCAGTTTATACCTTCTTTGAGGACAGTAGCAGTACATTCCCTCAGCTGATACAGCACTTCTTGCTATATCAGACACAGATTTTCAAGGCACTTACTCCAACATTGTTGCATCTGGTCACCATGTCTCTGAACTCCTGTTCGTTTCCTGACCGAGTGCAGAGCTTATAGCTAACGGGCTGGTATCTCTCCCACCAAGGCCTGTTAGGGTTCGTAATGACAAGATTTTCATTTGGAGGTGAAACCTGCAGATGAAATTAAGTACTGTGATAAGAAATCAAATTGCTTTATTTCAACATTTAAGGGCAAAATCTGCACTCAGGACCTCTGCCCTCAGAGGCAGGTTAGTGCCCAACCCTCACAATCACACTCCCACAGCATAAACTCAGGTCTTGTAGACTGGCAAGAATGACATTTTGTTTTGTTGCCCAGGTCCAGCATGGGTCTGCTTTCAAGGACATGTGCATGGAAGGGCTGAAGCCACAGGAATTATTTTCATCTGGAATAGTGACAGCCGTAGGAAAGCCAAACCTCAATGCTTAAGCACTTCCTTTAGAACAAGCTTTACCTTTTACTTACTCAGCTATCAATGAAGCATTTCACAGGAAAGCATGCCCCTTTATAACTGATCTGCTAGAGATACATCATCATTCACTGGCTCTGCAGTCCTGTTAGGGTTGCTTTTAACAGCAGTTACTACTTCCCACCCTCTCTCTCCAGCAGCCAAGTTACTTGGAGATGACTGTCTCCAACCCACGCATTTTGATTTATTAATCAAATGTCACAATGCCATTTTCCTACCTACTCAGAGGAAACAACTCACCTGAACTCCTCCAAACCCATTAGGAGCCAAGTAGCGTTCACACTCTGCAGCAATATCCTGCCAGCGCCATTCAAAGAGATGCACAATAGACGTCCTCTTAGAGAGAGTGTTGGGGCTGTACTGCCCCCAGCAAAGCCCTACAGCTGCGAGGAGGAGGAGAAGGACTTGCATGGTGCCTTCAGTGTAAGGCTGTGGTCTCTACACTGGCTATTTAAGTTCTGCAAGGTGACAAAGTCCCTATTGCAGGTGTCAAAATTCACACAGATCAAGGCTATCAGTTATCTAGCTAGCTAGCTCAGTATCATTCCTTTGGTTTGTTTTTCCTCCCACACTGCCCAACAGATGAAGATAAAACACCTTTTCACAATTATTATATGCCAAGATAAACCAAGTGATCTGTGAGCAGTGCACCTAAACACAGAATTGCAATCTTGCCAATCATGTAAACAAAGATATTCCAAAACATAGCATATAGACCCTCAAAGGAGTCTCTGGAAGGTAAAAGAAGTGGGAGCTGATTGAAAGATGATGGGAAACGTAACAGTACTAGGAGAAGGAATGAGTTTGGCAGCATTCAGAGGCATCTCACTCTCAGCATTACACAGAGGTCAGACCACAATATCTGAACAACCACACTTAGTCAATAACAGATTTATCACACAAGAGGTTGTGGGTCTTCACCAGGTGAATCCCACTGGTAACTAGAAACTGACACCATTTCATACCTGAAGTTTCTGTGGTGTCATTACTCAGTTCCTCCTAGGAACTGTTACTGGTTTTCTCCGCACAGTTGTGCAGAGCAGCTGTGGCTCTACCTGATGGAAAGTGATCAGAGCTGCATTTGCCTCTCCAGCAGAAACTCTACATAAGACTTCATCTCATTTTAAATGACCAGTGATTCATCTGAGTCATGAAAGAAAACCCAAAGTCAGATGCAAATGATACTGCAAGTGAGTTTTAGCTGCCTGACATATAACAGAATTTGAGAGGTAGAGCTCTTGCCCAAGACCCTTTTGGCTTTTCTTACCATTTCCTCCTTAAAAAAAGAACAACTGATTTTTCTTCATTAAATGATCTCAGGTCTTTATTTGGAACTGACTTATAAGATCAAGGTCTCAGCAACAATTCTCCATGAATAAATTAATAAATTTGAGTCATACCAACAAAAAAGCAACGCTCCAACAGAATATAATGACCAGAAAATCCCTGGCACTTGATGAATATCTGTGAGGAAAAAAAGTTTAAAAAAATGTCACATCTACTCCAGGAGAAAAGAAACATCAGTGCACTTCATACCCGAACTGCCTTACTAGAGGTAGTATTCTTTCTGAAACTAGCCATGCCAGTGTATTAACACGCATCCTTCTCTTTCCTAGATTTGGTCTTCAAGGACAAAACACCCAGGCAGGTCCCATTTGTCCATCTGTTAATTTTCATAGCACAGACCTTATTAAAGTGTTCTTTTTCCACTACTACAATAAAATAGTAAATTACTGCAAATGACCTTGCCTATTGCCTAACAGCAAGGAACCAGTGAGTGATTGCACCTTGCGATTACCGATTCAGTAAAAACAGACCCCCTCATTCCTCAATATTACTGAGAGCAACCAAACATGCCTGAGGTTAATTTTTACATCACCGTTCCCTGTGGAGTCCCATTGAGGTGATGGAATGTCAGTGCATGACTTTCAGTTTCCAATGGCACGTTTTCCATTGAAAAATATGCTGCTATCAGCCAAGAATACTGTGGACCCCTCCTCAAGCCAATGTAATGGATGGCAAACTCTCTGGCAAAGGGGACTGGGAGCCCTCCCACGACAGGCTATGCAGGCTGTGACTGTCCAAGGGTCTTGCAAAAAGATGTTAACTTAAGGTCAACACAAAAGGCTGGTGGGTGGCCTTTATTTTAGATGAAACACTGTGTCAGTTGAGTACATCAGCTGATAGTGTAACTGTTTATCCCATTAATTAAAGGGATTAATGTCTCCTGGGTTTAGTCAGACCAGCATGGAGAGGAGTGTACACATGGCTCAGCATGAAAGATTGCACAAAGTTAACAACTAATAAACATTTTTTGAAGGTAGCAATGGGCTTCACCTGGTTTCAAACCACGTATTCCTCTCCTATGACTGGGAGCACCCACCATCCTCATGAAGAGGCACCAGCAATGGAGATCAAGTCAGTGTTGGGGTAACAATGGAAGATGTGTGGTTTTGATTTGTATAGGCACAAGCTGACTGTGAACCAGGTAACACACAGGCTTGAACGATATCACAGGCTAGAATAACTGACTGGCATGGACCAGTTCCCTCTGACCCAGCCCCCATGTTTGGTTTGTCACAAGAAAAGAGATAAAGTTGATTTGAATGCCATTTTTAATCACAAGATACAGAGTGTACAGACCAACAGAAAAAGCAAACTTTCAACTGAGTTATAACTTGGCATCAACTTGAATTTGCCATGTTTCAGCACAAAATGTCTTCCCTTGGTTTTGGATATCCTGTCAATTCCCAGTCCCATGTCCCGCTTGCCCCTAAAAAGAACTATTTCCACTTATGTACAGAGCAGCACAATTTTAAATTAAATAATTTCAATGTTCTCCTTTCATTCTTTATTAGTACCTTAACTGAATAAAGTGCAATTACAAAGGCAAGCAGGTGTATAGCACCACTCCCAGATCTGCACTGGCACCAACAGTCCTCATCTCTGGAGCAGCTGCTCAGTATTTCATTAGTATTAGAGCTAACACACTTTTCTCTGCCTCAGGTCATGCAGTGCTGGAGAGCCAGGACATTCTGCACATCTGTTTGCTGTTAGCAAAAATACAGAGGAGAAGGAACAACCTGTGCACAACACACCTGGTTACAATCTAGCATCTACGTGAATGGCAATGAATGGGTCTTCATTTTCATTCCCAGCCAGGAAATTAGCCATGCCATCAGCAGCAACATGAACTTCATCTGCTGTACAGAAGTCACCTTCCTTTTGCCCAGAAATGACATCGCAGTAAGTGCCAGCAGGCAAGCCGGTCTGCAGCGTTACATTCAAAGGCCTTTGGAAAAGATTGAAATGCAGTAAGGATTACATGGACTCTAAAATGCTCTGCAAGTCATATAGCAGACCTTCTCAGTTGTTAGATAATTCTGGAGTTATCCTGTAACACTTCTCTGGACACTGCAGAATCTATTCAGCCACTACATCCTTCTAACTGCTCATCACCCCAACCTACTTTTAATTATTATAGACCTGACCTACTCCTGTTCTCTTATCGTCTCATTCTTGTGTAAAAGATTACAATACAGTTTTTTAAACTTTTGGAACATATCCATGAGTTTACATGTTACCTCACTTTAAGTTCAGACTTTGCTAGCTGACCAGGCTCAGTGACATAGCCAACTTCAGACTGGGAAACAGCAAGACCACAGTGCAAAACCTAACTTCTAAGAGTGAAGAGTGTTCCTGGTAGAGTGGAAAATGCTACGGTTAAACTGTCAGCAACTGAGGCATCTCTTACAAAGATCAATTTGAGCTAGCAACACGTTAAAAGCTTTCACTACTAACTAGATTTTTAAAATATATTAATAATTTATAATCATAATAAATTATAGTTTATTACTCTCTTACTTACCAGTCATCATTATTGAAAACGATGAAGCCTTTATTACCACGGCCAAAAGCTACTTGATTGCTGCCATTGTCCCACCAATTGGAGAAAGGCTCACCATCCACCACGTTACGGAAGATAACCATGTTCCTGAAAACACAAGGAACGCCTGTCACTGCAGATGCAACAGCTGTAAAGTCACAGGGAGCACAAAGCAAAAGCAACTGCTTTTGTTTCTTGTTTCTCCCCAGTGCCCTACTTTATCTGACGCCAGCGATGTTCACAAACCCAGTCGTTGCCACATGTTGTGTCCTCGTTGATTGTAACAGGCTTTATTGAGCCATCTGGATTGCTTGGGGGTCCAACCCAGTCATTGATGTCCTGTCATTAAAAAGACAAACTCATGACTTCTTACTGAAAACACAAAGAGTCCATCTGAACACCAAAGCTACGTGGAGCATCAAATTTACACCAGCTACATCCAACATGGGACAGTGAAATCACTTCACAAACTGAAATGCACAGGACTACTTCTCTGGCCCTGTTCTGATCCTTCATCCCCGTGGATTACAAGCTCACCTTTCCATTTTCAAAATATCTCGGCCAGCGAAAACTTGACATCACACGTGTGAATCCATACGGATGCGCAAGCATGAAACCAACAGCCATTTTATAGAGCCTGTGTGGAATGAGATGTGGAAGGAGAAACACGCCAAAGAACAGACAAGCAAAAGAAAGAAGCATCACCCACACAAGAGCAATCCTTTACCTGGCATCCCAGAAGGTTAGAATAGAAGCTCCACCGGCCCCGTGACCTCTCTGGTTGTCGTGATTATCCACAAACACCAAGGCTCTGTCAGAAGGCACAAAGCCCCAGCCTTCTCCCCAGCTCCTAGACAAAAACACAGACTTGAAGCTACCCTGCCAACTGGCACATCCAGTGTCTCCTGGCTAAGTTGCAGCATCTTCATCCTTACTTTAAGTAGGCCATCTTTTCTCCATTCCACTTGCGGATCACTGTCCCCAGTTTGGCACCGTATTTGAATTCTGTCACTCGGCCGTTTCCAAAGTAGTCACTGCCTTTGATGGGCTCTCCACCCAAGTCAATTACCTGGCACAGGAAAGACAGAGCATTCTTTTCTACTTACAAACCAAACAAATACAAGACATTGCCTTCGACATTGGTTTAAGGAGGAGGCAGTACTTGAGACAATTATGTTATTTGGCCTTCTGGCAAAACTGTATTTAAAGCTATTTTCTCCTTTTAGTTCAGCCCAGCTGTGAATTTGTTTTCCACCTCCATCCTGTACCTCCTTACCCTGATTGATCACTTACCTATGATTAAGGCTCGGGCTGTAACCACTTTTGTTTAGTATAGCCACCAACGCTTCAGCTTCCAGCAGTCAGGCAGCCTCATTTCACTAGGAAGCTTAAGAATGTTTCTATTTGCCCTGGACCTTGCAGGCAAGATACTATTCAATAAAATGCGTCTAGCAAGTTTAGCTTCTGCTGACTGAAACCTACAATTACCTCCTTCTTAGGTCTTGATCTGATTTGTTATTCAAATATAAAACACAAATTAGGAATATCAAGTAACACTAGCTATGCCATTGGAAAATAAAGTTTCAGACTGTAATCACCATTTATGTCTTCTGTCGCAATTTATTCTCCAGAATTTAAAATTCAGGAAATGAAATCCCTTTTTTAAACCAACAGAATTTTTACACTAACTTCAATTTAGTAAATTTCATCTCAAGTAAAATGTCCAGGTTAACTAATTCCAAAAGGTCCAAAAGAACTGGGGCACTGTGCATATCAATTACCACTTATGGGCAGATTAGCTATTTGTAGACTATGGTTATTAAATCTTGATGATGATTTCTATAGGGTTTGACTCTGGAACCTGCTTGGTCTCAGCCCAAGCAAAGCATTGCTCCCCATATGCGACCGAGTCTATACTGGGCCTCCAAGAAGTATGTTTGTAAAGTAAAAAATAAAAAAAAAATAAAGATTACCTCCTGGTAAATGAAAGGTTTTGTTCCTTCAGGAAACCACTGAGTATTTAGATCTTTCAGCTTGTCCAGAAATGCTCTTATGTCCCCAGGCCACATGTGCTTGGCAGCATCAATCCGGAACCCGGCTACGCCGATGTCAATGAGGTGGTTCAGGTACTCGGCAATCTTGGAGCGCACGTAGTCCTTGTCCAGGGCCAGGTCCAGAAGGCTGACCAGGCGGCAGTCCCGCACCTGCACAGACGTTCTGAAATGAAACATTTTCCACCTAACAAACTTAACGTAGTGTTCTACATACGTTTTGAATGTCCTTGCCTAGCCTTTGTTCCCCATGCATATCTTTCCCTTGAAAAGTCTCCTACACAGAAGCTGCATTAAGAAATTGCATTTACCCAACGTGCACATTCATGGGGGCTGAAGGATTGTTAACAGCCACATCATTAAATCAACAATCATCTTTCTAAATGCAAAAATACAATAAATTGTTTTTACTCAGTGCATTCTTCTCTGATGTAAGAGAGGTATCTAGAAATTACATTTCTAAATCTTTTCAAAATCCCAAGTTGTCATAGCCCAGTGAAACACTAAACTCTTGTTTCCTGTAAGTACAAAATGATGGACATTGATTCTCAACAAAAGAATACTTTAAGCAGACACTGAATATAGTGAAATGCTTTTTTCTAAGAACTCTCATAATGGGTTTCCTTGGCTATGCACATTTGCTGGAAAGAGCAAGGTGCATCAGACTATCTTACAAACTGTACTAAAGAACTCGACGTGAAGATGCTTCTTTAGAACTTCTGTCATTTATCCTAAACCTCTTTCCCCTCAACTTGGATTTATGAATGCTGAAATGAATATGAAAGGTATAAGGCACTATTCAAGAAAGATAAGTATTTAGTTTTATAAGATGAGTTTTCATTCTGTGGTTGTTATAAAGTCCCAACCTCATAATTCAATATAGAGGAACACACTTCTAGGAAATATCTGAACAGAAGGTCGATTTTCAAGATTAAGGCATTACTATTTTTCTTAAAAAAAATTCAAATCTCTGTTTTCTGAAATTGAAACCAAAGAAAACTTCCAAATTACAATGAAATGCAAATAATAACTCCTACTTTCTTTAACACAAAATCCTTCCACAAGATAATCCCTGAACAGATTTCATGAGCTTCAAATTGTCTAAGTACCTAAACACATCTGTCTAAATCTGAAACTGAGCCATTGTCTCGAGCAGAGCTACCCCTCTAAGTAGTTTTTCTGATAGCAACACTAACCTCTATTATTAATTTGGATGGCTTTCCATGAGGTTTCTTGTTTTATTTAAAAATGTCTGACTGTAAATGAGAGCAAAGAAATCACAGCACAGGAACAGATGCACATGAAAACTCTAGTTGTAGGTTTACCTGAGATATATCATGATAATTCTCAACGTCTCCACTTCTAGATTTACATTTACCATCATTAAAGTCCCAGCCAGAATAGGGCACAGCTGGAAAATCTTCAGTTTTTGCATTGAAATAGCTTCCACAAGTAGCATGGTCACCAGCCCCAGCATTAGCTCCGCACATATGGTTGATTACTGCATCCACATAAATGTGTACCTAGAGAACAGTGTTCACACAACAATTTGAGAAAGCTACTTCACACAGCACCACTAATTAATGTTCTCTCTCCCATAGCTCCTGCCCCATCTCCCTATTTCTGCTTGCTTGCTTTGCCCAATATTTTATTCAAATAATTTCTCTTTATTAGCACATAGTGGTGATAAAACATGAAGCTCAACAGAGAGGCAAATAACATTGCATTCATGTTTCAAAATGGTAGAGAGGAGGATCCTGGGAACTGACCTGTCAGTCTAACCTCTGGGAAGATCATGGAACAGATCACAGAATCATAGAATGGTTTGGGTTGGAAGCGACCCTAAAGATCACCTACTTCCAAACCCCTTGCCATGGGCAGGGACACCCTCTACTAGATCAGGTTTCTCACAGCCCCATCCAGCCTGGATGCTCCTAGAATCTGCGCTGGAGCACATGAAGGACAGGCATGTGATTTAAGACAATAAGCACAGCTTCATGTCATTAATCTGTACTTCTGTAAAGGCCATGGACAGCCAAAAAGGCCTTGGGGGTACTGGTGGATGAGAGGCTGGACATAACCTGGCAATGTGAGTTTCCAGCCCAGAAAGCCAACCATGTCCTTAGGTGCATCAAAAGCAGTGTGGGCAGCAGGTCAAGGGAAGGGATTCTGCCCCTCTGCTCTACTCTGATGAGACCCCACCTGGAATGCTGTGTCCAGCTCTGGGGTTCTCAGCACAGCAAAGCCATGGAACTGTTGGAGTGGGTCCCAAGGAGGACCACAATGATGCTCAGAGGGCTGGAGCACCTCTACTATGAATACAGGCTGAGACAGCTGGGTTGGTTCAGCCTGGAGAAGACAAGGTTCCAGGGAGACCTTACCGTGGCCTTTCAGTACTTAAAGGGAGCTTTTAAGAAATAAGGGAACAAACTTTTAGCAGGGCCTGTTGCAAACGGACAGGGGGTAATGGTTTCAAAGTAAACAAGGATATATTTAGACTATACGTAAGAAGTATTTTTATAATGAGGGTAGTGAAACACTTGGCACAGGTTGCCTAAAGAGGAAGTAGATGTCCCATCTGTGGAAACATTCAAGGTCAGGCTGGATGGGGCTATGAGCAACCTGATCTAGTTGAAGATGTCCCTGCTCATTGCAGGGGGACTGGACTATGTGACCTTCTAAGGTCCCTTCCAACCCATTCTATGAAAAAAACCACCATCTTCACTCCAGTGCTACCACATGTTCCCTTCTAAATTGCTGCTTGTCTATATCCTTGTATTGTTAACACCAAAAGGTTTTAGAAGTACTTACTCCAACATTATTGCACCTGGCCACCATGTCTCTAAATTCAGTTTCATTTCCAGATCTTGTGCACAGCTTGTAGCTGACAGGCTGGTATCTTTCCCACCATGGTTGCTGGGGATCAGTAAAGATAACATTTTCATTGGGAGGTGAAATCTGTGAATAAAACAATCACATTGGGTAACAGGATACTGATAATGGTTGTTTGCCCAGTATTATTAGAGAAAGAACATAAACCACTTAGATCCTCAGTATTCTCCACTTACACTGTAGTGGGCTGGAAATAAAAGACTTAGGGCTGGTCTTCAGTAAGTAAAAAAATACTATAAAAAATTAGGTCCATGGACATAATGTCCTAATATGTTTTAGATAAAAGCATTCTTGACCTAACTCCTGTAAATTTCCAGGTGAGTTATAGTTCTTCCTTTCATAGACTTTTCAGGATACTTTTTAGGTAACGAGCTTTTGCTGCTACTTCCAAGCCTCTGGGCATAACTACCTGATCCCACCATTTCTCAGAAAGATCCCCAGCTACAGCTGCCACACCTTCCTGGCCAGTTCAGCAAGTCATCACCTGAAAAAACTTCCTGACACCCTGTCACAGAACTGATCAAGATATACAGGCATATACCACCACAGTCTGAGAAATCAGTTTAAAATCAATCTAGTCTGTGTACCTGGAAAAAAAGTTGCAAAGAAAAGATGTATTATTTGAAAATTATGGGAAAGTTCTCTCTCAGGCCAACTTGCAAACGCTTGTGCTACAAGATACAGGCAGACTTCACACTGAGCAATTTTTCCTGAGCAATCTGACAGGCAAACTGAAATAGTTTAATAGGTGATTGTTCTCCAGCCATACCACCACACCCATGTGCCAGTACTGTGCCAGTACACAGGCACACCTCTGTTGTTGAGACAGAGCAGACACACAGGGACACCTTCAGCAGAACCTGTGTTCAGTTCATTTCTGCCTGCTCACACCAGGTTCCTGCAAAGAAGGGTCTTTTAGTGTCTGTGTCACTCTGTGACAGAGAGAAACTTCCCTGTTTGGGTGAACACAATTAGCAGTCTTTTATACTTAATTATTTAAAACCTACAGCACTTTTTAAATTCTCTTTGACAGCCCTTTTTTTCAGTCAGTTTCATTTTACATTTATTTAGCTCTTAAGAGCTTCCCTTGATTTAAATAATATCAAGCAGATAAACATACGATACTCTTCACAGCAGTAAAAAAAAGATTTAGCAAGTGATATGCAATTCTAATTCATCTAAATGTAACAGCACAGAGTGCAAAACATGTACTTTGGAGCAATGAAATAAATTCATGCTTACTCGATGATAGCTGAAGAATATATTTGTCAGCATTTACTACTTCCATTACCAATTTCTATTTTTCTTTCTCAGTACCTGTCCCTTGGCAAATTGAACATTTTCTCTGAAAAACAAATTATCATCTGTGTAGCAATTTTACTACCTACTGATGGGAACAGACATACCTGAACTCCTCCAAACCCATTAGGAGCCAAGTAGCGTTCACACTCTGCAGCAATATCCTGCCAGCGCCATTCAAAGAGATGCACAATAGACGTCCTCTTAGAGAGAGTGTTGGGGCTGTACTGCCCCCAGCAAAGCCCTACAAGTAACAGAAGAAAATAGATACCCATCCTGTGCTCTGTCATCAGCTGTGCTCTTCTTACTGCCTGTTAATGTTCCTGTAAGGGGGCAAAGTACACATTAGAAAACACACGTTTAAAAGTAAATGCGCATCTCTGGCATCATATTTATTTAAATTTACTTGATTGTCATTTTGTATGAGAACTGGATTCTATCTAAACTATATCAACTTTCCATACTAAAAGTAACTTTGTTTTCATGCAGATAAAATTCAGATGTAGTCTAATGCAGGCTGCCCCAGTGTGCAAAAGCTGTGTTTTTATTAGTATGAAGCCAAAAACAACCCCAAAAGGCAAAGGAATACTAACATAGACTGAAATGGACATTTTGTTTCTCATTTTAATGTATATTATTTTACATTCCTATTTATCCTAGAGAGGCACCTTTTTTTCCAAAATAGTGTTGCTACAACTTGTACATATTTAGGCAAGACCTTGCAGAGGGACCATATTTCTAACTGCAATTTGTTACGAAACCCCAGACAGTTTGGAGGTCTGTCATTCATGATATGCATGAAATCTCTCATTCAAACAACAGCCCTAACCTTGGAAGATCTCTCAGATACAGAAATTATTAGTGACTCAAACCCAGAAATATCAGATGTTTGATCTCTCCACAATTTTTGTGGAGATATTCTTCTCCCAAGAACAAAGGCAATGGCATGCAGATGTTAGAAGTGCTGTGAAGCTCCATAACCAAGAAATCTCTTTCTCAGTGCTCAGGTACAGAGTTCTTCAAAAGGAGCTTTCCAGAGGACTGCAACCAGCTGCATTAGCTTCTGATGGGCTCGGCTAGCACTGTATTTTCCAACTCATATCCTATTTGTATTTACTTATGGACAAACACAGACAATAATCCTTGTATTAAAACTGCCTCTCCGTTTTCTCACCTAGAGAGATACAACACATAACACACCAGAAACTTAACAACTATCAAGGTTTATGGTACTCTATTTAGGATCTTATTTTGCACTCATGTTTAGAAGTTGATTTAGAATCTTGAGATACAAGTCTTCCTACAAGGAGAACTTTTGCAAACAAAAGGCTGAACTAATACTTCCCTTAAATAACACAGAATCTTGTTACTTTTCTCTAAGTATCTATTCTTTATAAAAAGCTATCCTAACACAGACACAACACAAGGCAAAGGGAGATTCCTAAGTGCTGTCACAAGGGACACCAAACACTTCAGTGAAGGTTTAAGCATGAACACAAGGGCCTTCAGGTTTCCTACATGAAGGAAACCAGTGCCTTTCCTGATTTAATATGCACTCGGAAATGCACTGCTGAAAACTCCAGCCTGCTCTGATACATATACACAGACAAAAGTCTGTACAAAATCTTACAAGACTTCTACAAAACAGCCCTCATTTTTGTTTCAAGGAATAGATAATCCATATCTCTTGGGCAGTGGAGCTGCACTCTCTGGAGCAAATTCAAGCACAAAATATACCTGTTTATAGTCTAGAACCTGCCTTCCAGAGTCCATTGGTATCAGCTGTCACTGTTCTTCACAAGCAGGCAGAGTTATTTAGAATTAATCATTTGGTATATTTAGCTTTTCTGCTTGTGAACAAAACGATTTTAATAAAATTATTTACTTGCAGAACTTCAGTAAAGCATATAGATAAATCTCAGCCATAAGTAGTTGTTCTGTATGTTTCTATTTTCAGGAAGGAATGGTTTTTTTTCCCGATAGGAAGAACATACATTAACACAAAAAGAGCTAAGAAAATGCGATCTTCTCTGATGAAATCATTTATCAAGTTTCACTTACAGCAGTAAATACACAAAGCAGTAAGAACAATGTACCTCGACCCAACCAAGTCCAAGGCCTAGTGCTTAAAGAGAAGACTCAGTGTAGGTTTTCTTTCTTTGAAACAGGTTTATGGCTGCTGTGGCTTTAATACAAGCAGTAATAAGAGAACGGGGATGTTGAAATGCCCCCTACACTCTGAAGGCTGCAGCTTCAGAATGCTCTGAAATTTGGAAAAATGGTAAGAGGCCTGTATTCCCCTGAGGAAGAGAGCAAAGCTGATAGCAACGCAGAGAAGACGGGAGAGCGCTGTGTCTGCGGAGCGCTATTGCTGCCTCGGCCAACAGGAGAATTCGGGTCGCCTCGCCTTGTGCAGGGTTACAGCCCGTGCCGTTCAGCCCAGCCGGCAGCAGCTGCTCCATCTGCGAGCGGCCTGAGGCAGGCCTGCTGGAGCTGCAGACGCTGCAGGCTGTCACAGGAAGCACGGCAGGGCCCTGTCGCTTCTGGGGGCTGCCCACAGCTCCCCCCCCCCGGCAGCCCCCGTTTCAGGCGCTGTGCCGGGCCGGGCCGGGCCGGGGCCTCTTCCGCCGCGCCGCGCGGCCGCCACAGCGCCCACGGGGCAAAGCGCGCCCGCCCCCGCCCCGCGCCGGGACACACAGGGACACGGCCACCGCCTCTCGCCTATCGAACACACTTACACTACACACGATTACGTTGATTCAACACAAAATTAAGTTCTGGAATGTATTTGTTCTGGAGTTTCGGGAATGGAAAGTTCTCTGAACGTACACTCACCGCACTTTTTTGAAAAGTATTTTTGTCCTTGAGCACAGCACCACCTTGCTGCCATCCTACTTCGGCACTTTGAAAATTCACTTGTTGGCCTTTATGCAGTATTTTAATAACTTAGTCCTGTACGTGTAGCTCAACAGGAGTTTCAGCCACACTACTGTAGAACCACAGAAGCATTTAAGTTGAAAAAGCCCTCTAGAATCAAGTCCAACCCAGCACCACCCTGTCACTGCTAAACCACCTCCACAAGTGCCACATCCACACATTTTTGAACACGTCTAAGGCTGGTGATTCCACCACTTCCCTAGGCAGCCTGTTGCAATGCCTGACCAATGGTTCAGTGAAGAAATTTTTCCTAGTATCCTATCTAAATCTTCCGTGGTGAAACGTGAGGCCATTTCCTCTCGTCCTGTCACTTGCTACCTGGGAAAAGACCAATCCCCACCTCACCACAGCTTCCTTTCAGAGACTTCTAGAGAACTCTAAGGTCTCCCCTGAGCCTCCTTTTCCCCAGGCTAAACAATCCCACCCCCTCCAGCCACTCCTCAAAGACTTGTGGTCCAGACCCTTTCCCAACTTCACCGACCTGCTTTGGACACATATTGCCCATTTTCTCTATTACATTCCTTTTTATGTGCAGTAAACTCACAGAGCTTTGCAAAGTGACTTCACACAGATACATACTAAAAATGCTAGAAAACAAGGAAGAGTTCCACATCTTTGAAGGCTACAGTGGATTACCAGCTTTCTACTTTAATGTTGCTACAGTTGCTTTGACATACAATAAATAGTTGCTCATTGTAAAAAAAAATATTTTTCTCTGGGGATGGGCAAAACCACAACTAGAGCTAATAGTTGTATGTACTTGGCTGTATATGGCATAAAAATACCTTCTGCCACAAGCTGCTAGCTCAGATAGGACCTGCGGGACACAAGGGTTTGTCCTACAATAGAAACAGCAGCAAGTTAAGCTACCTATGGAAATCAAAGTATTTACACTGGCAAATAGAAACACTCCAGGGGAAAGAAAAGCAAACAAACAAAACCCTAAATACAAACCACCAGCAGATATGGGTATACAAAAACCCAGCTGATTTACAGGAATGAAAGCTTTGCCTCCTGACTTTCAAAAAAATGTTCTCTCAAATGGACTGCAAATGTTTCCTTCATAGATTACCAGTGTAAGATGGTGGGTAACGTGTTTTATTTGTATTTTACTTTAATAATATAACCCCACCAAGAATACAGGTCAGCTTTTTTTTGTAATGGAATGGCCACAGAACACAAAAAAAAAATTAAGCCACTTTTTTCTCTCTTCTAAGCATCATAAGTCTTCAGCTATCCTCATAAAACTTCTTCTCTCAGTGTATTTTTCCTGGCCTACAACTCTGAAACCACATAAAATAAACTAACAAGCAACTACACAGTCCCCACAGGAATGCAGCAAATAAGCTAAGAAGAATTCCAGTAGAAGCATTTTAAAGTATTTTGCTAAGCCAGTTCATATTGAAAAAAAAACCAGCAAAGATACACTTACTTTGGCCCAGCCATCAATATTAGTGATTTAGACTGTTTGCAGCTGGAATGATGATAAATCTTTTACACCAGCCAGCCACCACAGCATCACCTATGGTTTAGTCATTTATGGAATAATTTTTTCTTTAAGTCCACTGGACTGGACTCTTGCCAATTAAATGTCATTGCAATGTCTCCCACGTGGTTTTAGACAGTTCCACTAACAGCTCAATATGTAGCAAATCCTACTATGTGACCACCACAGTATTTACTGTTGTTATCATCCTTCACCAGGGCAAGGACCACATCTGTACCAGTTTTAACTGCTACTCTGGTTTTAATGACTTCAGTCTCACTAGTGACATTTTTCAAGATACAAACGAACAATGGAAGTTAATCACTGAGGAAAAACAGTGCCCAATTTCACAGTACATACTCAGGCCAGTGTACCAGTCCTCCTGCTTGGTCTCCAAGACAAGAAAATCCATCCCACACAAAACCCCAACAAAAAAAAAGTAAAAATCAAGACAAAGCAGCAAACTGAAGAGAAGGGAAATAATTTATTAGATTTCACAAGCAAACTAACATACATTTATCTTGTAAGTCTTGTGATGTTTAAAGATATGTGGAACCATTAAGACGAGAATATTTATTCTCTGCCTTAAATACTTTAGAAATGCTGCTACGCACAGTTCAAGTTTCCTGATGATTATACTGCTTCTTTCCCAGCTTGGTAATACTTGAAAGAGATGGAACACAAAAGGGACCTGGAACATCACAAAGGCACGTTAAAAGCAAGAACAACTAGAAAATAGCAGTGTTACATACTGGCTTTTGACAACTAAATTGAAAGATGTTTAGTATTTTAAAAAGTGCTTAATGTCTGAAGAAAATACAACTTAATAAATGCAAGCTGTATTAATTTTGTATTATAGAAAGTTAAACAGTAACGTAGTATGAAACCCACAAGAAACATGTTAAGTCATTGGCAATAACACTACCTCAGTGAAGAGAATAATCTAAAAAAACCCAATCAATCAACAAAAAGGTAGAAGTGATTAATATTTGATTATTAGTCCAACTCCAAATACTTCATTACAAGATACTGTTAATTTTCTTCTTTACTCAAAATAAACAAAGTAAGGAATGTATAAACTAAATCAACTACAGGTTGTTTCTCATACCAGGAAAACAGCAATCACCAAATGATCTAAAATACTTGGTCAACCCCTTAAGAATTGCTCTGCAATGTATTTTAGCCAACATATAATATTAACATGTATTTAAAGAAAAACAAGGTAACATCCTCAGTGTGAGCTTAGCACAGCTTCACATACATCAGCTGGTATGAGCTGGAACTGGTCCACTAAGGAATGGGACCACAGATTAGTAAGGTATATGACCTTTAAGAAAGAATGTGGAAGCCACCTTTTAAGACTAGGAACCTTCACTGTGTCTATTCACACAACACAGATGACTCATTAATTTCTTTTCTCCCCCTGAAAAAGTTTGCTTTTTAAAATTACCAGATTAGCTCAAATTTAAAACGTTAACTCCTCCCCACACCTACTCTATATGAAAACTTAAGATGCAGTTGAGTGCTACAGGAAACATTGCACAAAAAAGGATACAACAAGAAAGGATACACTCTGCATGACAGTATTACTGCAGTATTTACGCAGGAATGTTTCTAAAGAAGAACAGCAGAATGTGGTTTAATTTTATTTGATTCTCAGTATTGCATACACATAACTTTATGCTACCTATCAAAAGCAAATATGCCTCTGATGAAATACAGTTCTAAACCCTTATGAGATTTAATGAGGGCTGATGAGTCCACCAACACTAAATTCCATATTTAAAAGTAAATACATTTTTTGGTAACTATTAGGACACCAGCAGATTCTTCTGTTTCGTTAACTCTCTTTCAAGTCTTTGCCATTTTACAGACTCACTTTATTTCCATCAGGTCCAAAACCCAATCATGTTTCCACTTAATCTTGGCTTTCAAATCACTTCTTCACTGTGAAGAAGCTGGAGACCTCTGAATATCAAGTTTCTTCTACATATCTTTTCTCCCAAAAAGTTGTATTTTAGGTACAGGAAAAGGTTACTCTAAACATTAAGTGAACTGTTTGCCAGTCCATCAAAAAAAAAAAAAAATCAGCCACTGAGGAATTATGTAGTATTTTTATAAATTGTATGTTTTATTTTCCAAAAGAAAGGATAAAACCTTTGTAGAGAAAATAAAATACAAATTAAGAAAAAAAAACAAAAAAAACCAAAAAAACAAAACTGAATAAACAAAGAAAAAAAACCCAAAAAACAACCCTAGACTCAGGTTTTTATCATGGAATTTTGCATCATAAATCATCATCCATCAGAATTTCCAGCAGGACAAGAAAACAGTCATGCAGAAACAGGGTTCAGTTTAATAATTAGTTGGGAAATGAAACAAATATCTTTAATTAAAACTCATGGATCCTTAGAAATCTATATAATTCCATGGCACATTCTATGATTGCAACATATAAACAGTCAAGGTAAGGGAGCAGTTCTTGCCACGGCACATGAAACCAATGACATTTGTAAGATGGTAACTTATGTAAGACTTCCAGGTGCACCATTAAATCTTGCCTAAGTATGTTTTTGCTCACTCTAAAAAAAGCTACTGAGTTGACCATCAACATAATTAACAAATAAGCACCTTGTTATTTTCTTTATGTAATTCAAATATTTAGCATGTTCAATAAACTCAGAATGAATGTACAAACTTAGATGAAAAGGCAAGAAATTCCTAAAAATTAAAACTGCTCAGGATTCAGCTATCAGGCTTTCCAATAGCAAAAATGCTTCCTTTTTTTTTTTAATATAAAGAACCTTAGTAATCTTCTTATTAGACATGAGGGAAAATAATGGAAGGCTTTTTCTAACAAGAAAGGAATGAGAAACAAGACTGAAACATTCTCATAAATACTTGATCCTAATAGAGTACTTTAGCCAAGTTTCATTTCTCTCTTTTCAATGACCAGTACAGAAGAAGGCCTATAAAAAAGTGATCCTTAATTTGACAAAATACAGATTACACAAACCCCAATCAATAACACAAAATAGAAACTAAGGCCAAATAGCATCTCAGTTATGAGGGAAACAAGCTTGACTATAATCTGATTAAAAAATCCGTAGACAATGGATAGAACAAGGAACCTACAATTAAAGTAGCTGTTAAAAATAGAAACATTATCATCACAGTAACAACACTGTGGGGTTTACAAGCAATTTGTAAAAATCAAAAACAACTGTTTCACATCCTTTATTTCAAAATTCAGGTTTTCTTCAAAGTAACAAGGAACAAACCTCCAGATTAAAAACACACCATGGAATAAGCAGAATGTTTCATAAGCATTCAGCCTAAGATTTCAGTTCATTTTGTTTTAAATGGAGGCATAACCAGTGATCTCCATCTGTAACCTGAAATTAAGTTCAATGCCCTTTGAATTTGAGCTAGCTCATGTATCAGTGTGCAGATTGAGAAATAAGTGCTTGTTATTCTTGCACCAGTTACTTCACACAGTAATTTGAGAGTTCACTATGAAAATGTTTTCAGGCCATGAAACCACTCAGTTAAATAAGATGATTTTGCTTGAGTTACTCTCATATAAATGAAATACTCAGAGTAGGCAGCAGTGAAGTAAAGCTACATGATAAGAAATAAATAACAATGAACTTTCTGCTAGAAGTTACTTTCCCATCATGTTTAGATAATAAAGCCAAAAATCAGGACCTACACATCCCACAACAAAGAAAGCCTTGATCAATGCAACATTAAGCAGCACTTTCTGACAGAATATCCTTCACTAATTCAGACAAGTTTAAAGGATGCTGCAACAGCTCTAAGAACGCATTTTCCAAAGTTAGCAAAGCCAAAGATCCTTTACAGCTAAAGATCCTTTACAGCAGAAGTTTATTGCTGGAACCAGTTCTTCAGGATCACTTTATAATGCCAGCAATGGAAGGGAAGGAGTAAAGAGGCAACACTTTTCAGTACCAAAACCCTGGAAATATTACTAAAAGTTAAGTGGTCCAATTCCACAGAATTATCCTCCTTAGCTTCCCAGATTAAGGATTAGAGAAACTGACAACTACCCTATGATATCAGGATTAGGAAACTATTAGTCTCTGAATTTTTAAATAGAGAAAACACCAATATTTTAAACTTGCACCAACTATATACCTTGTGCTCTGTTTTCTGATATAAGGGCGCATTTAAGAAAAGAAATTTGTATGGAACATTTCCGCTCCATCATCAGTATTCCTAAAGAAGCTATTTAAGAGACAGCAAATAAACACAAACACACTAACAAAAAAACCCCAGCCCAATTATTTAGTTTTACTTTTGTGCAGAGTGTCCATACCTTGTGCAGCGTTCTACTTTTTTCTTTTCCCTTCATTGGCATCCTGTTTTGGTCTAGCTGAACGAGCAAATTGCTGAGAGTCTGTTAAGGACTACAAGTGTCTGTGATAAGTAAAGTCAATCAAGAAAGAAAAAAAGATTACTTCTGCAAATTAGTCTAGAAAATTACCTTTATCTGTGAATCGATTCTACACAGTATGAAGTATAACAATAGTACCTATCAGTCAAAAATTAGGACCTCACTGACACACAATATAAGTTATTAAGAGAGCCTGGCCAAGAGTTTGCAATAATAAGTAAATAAGGACAACTAACTGGGAATGGGTTAGATAGAAACAGAGTAATTACAGCAGGATAAACACTTGATATTTACAAACTTCCATCCCAGCATGTTTATTCTTATGTTGATGTCTCAGTATTTGGGAGGCAAAACAGTAAAAGTAGCAGAAGTTGGGGTTAATGCGAGTATAAAAAAAATGAAATAAACTATGAAACATTTAAGTGAAAAATAAGAAAGGACTTACACACAAAAACAGTGCTATGCCCTCACAAAGTGACAGTTCCAGCTGGAAAACCAGTCTAGAGACCACTGACTCCAATAGCCACATGTCTTATGTTCTTGATTCTGTGAACACAGACCTAACCAAGTCAAAAAACTTGCATTTATGTACAGTGGTCATACAAGCTAAATTATCTTGTCTATTGTCTTTGCAGGATCAAAGAGTAAGACCAGAGAATTTTGTTCTTAAATAAAGCACTCTTACTTTACTATTTTAGAAGAGGCGCCTCTATTTTTTTTTTAGCTATCACAAAACTAGCAATAATACACTGTGTTATGCTGACTGGTTTTCTTAAGGCATTTCCTTTTTTGCAGATCAATATGTCAACAAAACTAGAGACTGACAAACAGATTACAAAGAATATAATGCAAATGCTTGAAGCAAAAGATACAACCACCATGGGTTTTTCAAATAAGACATATCCATTTGCTTCCTTTAATGCTTTAGCAGCTGCTTTTTCATTCGGCAGGCCAATGAAAGCCTGGCCCTTCATGCGGCCTTCCTTCATCAAACGGATATCAAACCTGGGGCAAAAGGGAGAGAGAGGGGGAATTACTCGTGTTCAACAAAACTTTCATATTTCACAGTACAAATGTAATTCTCACGCTTCATGCTGGAGAAATAGCAGAAACAGAAGCAGGAATGACGTCCTTGAAGATCATTTTGCCTAGGGAAACCATTTATTAAAATGTAATATTAGACTGCAGGATGGCAAATTGGTGTGCAGCACTACTAAACAGGACATATGCAAAATGAACAGATACACACCATCACCCACACTGTTCATTCTGTGTCACACACACAGTAAAAGAAAATTTGGGAACAAAAATATAAGGACAAAATAATAGGGTCTTCAGTCATTGTTCATAAAATAATTCTATTTCTTTACTTATGATAATAGATTTTCAGATGTAACACATTTTTTATTTATGCAGACACATAAACAAAACAAATATGACTATTTTTAAAATCACAGCTTTTAGCAGTGTCATAGAAGTTAACAGGAAAAGCTTAATTTTAACCAAGTACCAAATGAACTCACATATTTCGTTCCACTTCTGATTGGAAGTCAACGTATCTTCCAAAAATGAACTTGAGATCCTGAAATTAAAGTGTAGGTATAAGAGAATACCTAAAAAAAAAGCCCTTTTGATAGACAATTAATTTTCTTGTTTACCTACCTTTTCTTGAACTTGTTTAGCTAAATTCTTCACATATATCCTGCAATTTGGATCTCCTGGCTCATAGTTTTTGAAAACAGAAAACTTTTCCATTTCTTGAAGACAAAAAAATAAACTGTTTTAGCTCATTTACTTTGCGTATTTGCTCAGTATAAAATAATTTAATATATAATCAATTAAGAAACACTTAAGACATTTGTTGCAACAAATCAAAAAGCTATTATTAGATTATCTATTCTCACAGTTATACCTTCTCTAGAAAGTCTGTTTTTTTCTAGATCCTTTCTAGAAATAAATTCTGATGGTATTTCATCATCCTCCTCTTCAGTTTCCATTTTATCATTTGAGCTAGGAGCTGGGAAAATCCTTCCAAAGCCTGTATTATTGATTTCTTCTGTGGTTGCACAAAGGTCTGAAAATTCAACAAATTATCTAAGTGGTTTGTACATTTATTCACAAGAGGATCAAGAGCAAGCAAGAAAAGTATATTCTTTCCAGCAACATTTTCATATAGCAGACTCTGTAAAGTAATTTGAATGCATCCTTAAAAATGAGGCTTAAACCCTGGTTTGACAAAAGCATCTGCTCTGAACGGTCCTATAAAACCAAATGTAATAAAAATAAAGGCCATGGTACATACTAGCTAGCATAAAATTAGCCTTGCTGTTCAAGCCTGTATCCATTTCAATATTTTCATTTAAAGAAACTGAATATTACTGTAAAGTACCAGGAACCACAGACTGAGCCTATAAAAAGCCATCACACCTCATTGCTATTATCACACAGCATTTTAATGGCAGATAATCAGTGCACCACAGAGAAGGTGTTGGCAATCACTTGGATGCTGCTCTCTAAGAGCTGGAAAAGGAAAATCTGAAATTAGCCTGATATAGTCATTTACTCTACAAAATACTGAGAATGCATTTTTAACATTTGCATCCTAACCTTTAAAAGACACCGCAATTCACCATAAACCTACAGAGCACATAGGAGAGCAAGAGACCTTTAAAATCCTCTGGATGCTTTACAAAGCTTGTAACATGGGAAAAACAGCAAATGCAAACATGATACAATTTGGTGTTGAAAGCTCCAATACAACAAAAGAATTTCCTGGTGTAAATTTCAGCACCCTTCTACACATTGAAAAGACTTTATTTCAACACTAAATACATTTGAAGTACAAACTCTTACCATTTTTTTCTTCTTTTTCTGAGTTTATCTGAAGAACAGGTGGGATCTCAGCACTAATATGAAACTCTATTTTTTTATGACCTACATGCTGCGGCTGCTCAAAGACATCTGAAAGTGTCAGTGTAGGGTGCAAGTTACTGTTTAAAACAACAACATGTTAATTAAAGATTCAGACTGATGAATGCATGGTCAAATACAAGATTTTATGGTGTTTACCACAAACACGTACTTCTCTATTTCATAAATTTCACCCAACACAGTTCAAGGTGATTAGAACACTGCAATTACAGTAGGGAATGTCTGGCAGTAGGAGCAAAACCAAGAATCACATACCATTGTACAACACAGACAGGCATTTATTAAAAACTTCACCAGTAACTTAAGTATGAAAAGTAACTGGCCTTGCTGCTGCTCTCACCTAGCGTATAAAATATACTAAATTAAATAAATATATAGCAAATCACTTGGAGAGAGCAGGCAGCTATTAGTAAAAATGCATTCACAATATCACCACACAGAAATACTGCACTGGTTCCATGGTATGGAAATGCAGTTCCAAAACCCAAACTTATTTTAAACTAAGTTTACTATGCTTCCAGTATCATACTTTTATTTTAACTTTTTATTTTAAGAAGCAGCCCAAACAATAAATCCAAATTGCTTCTGTCACAGCTGAGATATGAAACTAGTTATCTTTTTATGAAAGGAATTTCTACTAGTTTGACAGGAAGAGAAACAGAGCTTGAACCAGGTACACTTTACAGATTAAGGTTGCTGATAGTTCAAATTAGAGGAAAATTTGGACTTTTAGAACCAAGTAAAACCAAGTATGAGGACAAGGGAAGACCATCCCCACTACTAAACTGACTTATCAGTGAAGAATGCTTATTTTAAAGCAGCAATACTAAACCTGCTAAACATGATACAGAGAACACAATTTAGTAATAGGTATAATCTTCTGAAAAAGTGCAGAAACCACAGAAAGACCACAAACCTCTGGGAAGGACACACAGGAACATTCAATATGTCTTTAATTCTTTGCTTTTTTCTAACACCACGTTTCTTTGTGTTTATTGGTCTTTTAGGCTGAAGGGTTGCTAATTCCATCAACTTGGTCATTCTATTTTAAACAAAAACAAAACCAAAACAAAGGGGGTTACAGTTTATTTGAAAATACTCATTTTGAAAACCCTCCCCCTTTCCTTAAAGCCCTTGACATAGAACTTTTCAGAATAGGATTATAAAACTAGCTATCTTAAACTGAAACTGCAACACAGAGTAAACCAATATACACAGAGCACTTAAGGAACGACCAAAATCATAATGGGCATCAGCTCAACAATGCCCTTCTTTCCCCAAGCATGCTCCTTAGAGGGACACTGAAGCTGTAAGAGAAGCTGTGATGCCCCAAGCTGAACCTGATTTCATAACAGTTTCCACTCAACAGGGGTCTATTTTCCCAAGTTACATATTTTTCCAAATAAAGCACAGAGACTTTTTGATTTACTACTCATGACAGCAAAGAAAAAAACTGCTTTTTAATTTAGCGTTAGTTCAAAGATTAAAAAAAAATATAGCTATGATGTAATTGAGTCTCAAAACTGCAAGAGAATCCTCAGCACAAATATTATCACTCCTAGCAATACTCACTGATGTACAAAGAACATTTTGGAAGTTGGCATGCACATGTGATTCAGGCTGAGTAGTCAATTTAGTAAAGATGTGAAACAATGAAGACTTCAGAAAATAAACTAATTATTGCTGTCTTATATCTTCACTCTTGAAGCTGAGTTTTTGTTTAGTTGGGTTTTTTTGGACATGGGAACAAACAATAATTTACACACCAAGGCCACTTTCCTTTTCTTACTGCATCTAAAACAGCACTGTCCTTGTGCACTCTGGAGTTTCTACTAGATACTATATCTGTATAATGCAAACATTACCATGTGCTGAACTAAAAGCTAGAAAAGTAAACCCACCGTTTTAAGCAAGCCCAAAACCTTACAAATGACTTTAAAATGCATACCTCTCCTTCTCTTCATCGTCACTTTCATATTCTGATTCATCCCCACTAGATGGCTGTTCTTCTTCCTCTTCAGGCAAAGGAGGCTCTTCAGGAGGCAGAGGTGGGATTGGGGGAGGTGGCACAGGCACTGGTAAATACTCCTCATACTAATTATGGGGGAAAAGTTTAAAAAAAATAAACATTTTAAAGAAAAAAAGTATCTTGTTTACTTAATAAAAACAATCAGAGCCATACATTCTAATTTAACAAGAAGTATTTTCTCAAAGTATGCTTATAGGGATCTAGATGCTATATTCCTAAACTACTAATGAAGAACTTTCCACAAGCAAAAAAAAAAGTGCTCCTATCAGAAGCATAACAGGAAATGTTTTCAATCTTTTAAGCTGAGGTGAAAAAAATATAACAACCACGGTCTTGGGTCTTCACTTTGCACTCAGCTTCAAGGACCTTCTTGAGAAGAATATGGCCAAAACATATGGGGGGAGGCTTTAGCTGCAAAGCCATCTCAGCTTCAACAGTGAACCAACAGTTTGGAACATTGTAGTGCTGCTGCCATATACGTGTACTTCTTTGTTCTTTTAGAATTCTCAAAAGAATTCTTGAGAAGACCAACAAGCACATGGTACCCAGTGAAATGAAGCAGTATTCACAATCCTCTAGAGACTCTTCCAGCTTTTAGAACTTCGATCTCCTACCGTGCTGCTGACATTTTTAAACTGTGAATCAGTTCTACAGTACTTAAAATACGTATTTAAAATGTTACCATGGGAGGGCGAGCAGTAATTGGTCCAAAAGGTGGAGGAAGATTCATTTTATTCATTAGATGAAGTACCTGAAATGATTTAAAATAAGTAAGGTTTCCTTTAAATAAATGATAACAGTTCCCTGCTAGGTAAAATAGCCAATCATTCCTGGCAAGTGTAAATCAGAACAGTTTTAAAGTTAATGAACAATGTGAAACCTGCACTTGAGATCCAACACTAATGGTAAATATAAGCAACACGTTAAAAAGGCTAACAAAAAAATACAGCATCTTCCCAGAATGAAATTCCAAGTACTCAAAACACATCTTATTAGGAAGAATGCATCCAGTTCAGAGTCAATTCAGAGTCAATTAAGTAAGCCACCTCTGGTTAATGAAGTCTCATTATCTCAACATAGTAAAAAACTAAGATTGGTTAACACTATCACAGAAAAACTAATTTAATATTTACCATGACAAAAATAATTACTTCTATAGATAATTAAAAGAGGAAAAATTGGGTATTTTTCCTTTTAGACTCTCTCTTTTTTTCTGTTTTTCACTTACCTGGACATAAAATTTGGGCACACTTGCCAAGGCATTTGCTATATTTGCTAGAATTGCACTTGAAGGTGGTGGATACAAATATTTGAGGCAAGAATTGATGGGAAAGGTGAGGCTGAGGAAAAAATATTAAAAACAAAACAACTTAATAAACAGACACACAATTACTGGTAACAATTAAAGATTACTAGAGGTTTAACTATTGATTACATCTGAAGTAACACTGAACTATTATTACTTCCCCTGGAACAGTTTTGGGCCACTTACAATGCCTTTAACATCAAGGAGTAGTCCCCCATGCATGACAGATTTATTGGACTTGGGCATAATGAAATTATCAATTCATGCAGAAAGCCTGAAGTAAACAGAAGCAATCAACATGTCCAAACCAAAAGTACAGCATAGCAGGCTGTACAGATATCATAAACTCAATGCTCAGCTTCCAACAATTTACTTCTTCCTATATGCAAAAATGCACATGGAGGGGGAAAAAAAAGGAAGAAACATCTGGAAAAACACATCAGTGGTATTCTGCTGCTAACACTGGGACAACCTCAGCCATCAAACCCCCTCGTGAAAGCACTGCACAGTGCTAGAAGGCTGTTATGCAATCCACAGCTCAACACACCAGTCACCACTCAACTGTGAGGATTCTAAACTTGAGAAACTGAAACTTCATCTGTATGACAACTCCTACAGCTATGCCTGTGCAACAGTAGCACACTGGGAAACAAAACTCTTGCTCCAAAGTACATAACACATTTCAAAATAATCTGTAACAGAATAAAATAATTAAGACAAATAAAAAACTCAACACTGACCCATGGTTGGGTGCAATTCCATTCTCTATTTTAACACAGTTTGGTTCTATCTTCTCTTCTTCTTTCACTGGTTCTTCCGAACTGAAAATTAATTTAGACTCAATTAAAGCAGAGCAAAATTCAAGTGCCTTATGTAATAGATATAAATATGCATCATTTATTAATAAATATAAGAAACAAAATAGCATACATATTTTTAACATCTTTTACCTGTATTACTACAGTTGTTATCAATTCTTCATTATTAATACATGTGAATAATTACAGTAGTCACAGTCTTCTAAAATAAACACTTATGTAGATTTAAGTAAGTCTCCCTACATTCAAACCCTCCTGATTTAAATCTGCTCACAGGAAAAGAACTAAAATTATTTCATGTTGCACTCTCTTTCAGAGACTACAAATTCAAAGGCATTGTATTATTTATTTATTCATATTCAGCTAGTGGAATAAGTAACTTGAAACCTCTACTACAGTTCTTTTAATTATGCATTATCACATAGCTTTTATCACTTATTTACACATTGCACAGGTAATGACAGTTCCAATGGGAGGAATGCACTCACCTACAGACCTGAGCCTCCTTGTTAACACTTCTAAGAGGTTACAATTTATCATTCGAGTTAAAAGTACTACCGAAGTATAATGAATACAGAATCCCCTTTCCTTAACCACAAACACAGCAACTACATTATGCACATACCTTTTGCACTTGTCTGAGACAGAAGGCTGGCTAAATACCTGTGCACTATCTTGCTCCTTTGCAAATTCAACAACTAACGTGTGACCTAAAAGTTTCAGCTGATGCAGTCTTGACAAAGCCTTCAAGTAATTACAACAGAGAAAAGAAAGAAAGGGGAGAGGAAAAACATGAGAATTATTTTAAAGCAGAACTGTTTTTCCTTTTGTAAATTAGCCCTAGGATGAAGTCCCATTTGCTTTAAGCTAAGTCTGTGCTCCTATGGACACAAGCAGTTCTTCACTGTTTCTGTCTTCACAGCCCTGCTTTTAGCAGCCTCTTTCCTGCTGGCAGAAGGAAAGGGACAAGGCTGCACAGCCAGAACCACTGCAGAGTTAGATCAGCTGAACACAGCAGCAAGACTGCAGCCTTAACACTGAGACTTACAGTGAACCTAGGAAATCTCTGTGACTTCAAGTAACCAACCACTTACTCATGAAGTACAAACATGCTAAACTCTGTTAGTCACAGCTGGGAATTTCAAAAATCAAGACTCTTAACAGTGGCACTAGGAAGATCAGCATTCTTCAATTCCAGAATCCAACAGGCTGACACAGTGGCCTGACACAGTGCAGGGTATAAGGGGGAAGTTCTGGATATAGGCTTTTTAACCACACCACTATTTAAAAAGCATTATTAGTATTACATTTTTGGCACCTCTATGCCCCATTAACATGGCAGTTTTCTTATCAAAGTTGGGCATTCAAGACAGTCTTGAACTGTGTTATCATCAGGGCTAAATTTTATGGCAAATACACAATCAGGAGACAAAGGAATGATGTTTGGTTTGTATATAAATGCACAGGCATCCTAAACAGAGGCCCTGATCAGTCTCAGCTCCTATAAGTGTGCCATACTCTATTTGATAGGTTGGATCAGATGATTTCCACAAGCACCTTTCTTAGGACTCTACAGAAGGGTTCAAGAATTTCATCAAGTCCTGCAAGCAAATCCTGAAACAGAACTCTAATACTACTTTGTGCTGCTTTGTTTTTTCCTAGCACTAAGTACCAGATGATGTATAAAACATATTAGAGCACAGCTGGCAATTCAGAAAAGTGCTTTGCTAAAACATTCAATAACAGACTAAATACAAACCTTTGCAGCTGCATTTTCACTGGGAAAGGTAGCAAAAGCAGTATGTTTCTAGAAAACAAACAAAAACCAGTCATACTATATTCACATCAAAAAGCTAAGAGACTGCATGTGAAACACAGAGCCACAAGCCATTTGTTAGTTCAAGTTTACATATTTGAAAGCTTCCAGATGGTTTTCCCATTTGGGGCAAACATGAAGGACTAGAAAACATTTTTTTAAGGATTTAGGACAAGTATCTCCTGCAGTCAAACCCAGGAACCCACAGGAACTCAGCAGTTTGAGGAATACAGGAAAAGTTTTTTTCTAGGGAGCAAAAGTCATCCTAAACGGCAAGAAAGTACATATGTATAAAGAGGTCTAATCCTCTTTCAAAAGCAAAAATTAATTTCAGCACCTCACAGAACGTTTTCATCAAAGCACCTCCAAAATGTAATACTATTCCTGCTACAAAAGTTGCAACTATTGTGCTCTACATTTGAATGGTTTCTAACTTTCCCCCTAGTTTTTATGTTTTAAAAGAACATAAGGTTTCAAAATTAAATCAGATCCCAACAGAAAACACCGTTTATCTCTAAGTTTATTTTTTTAACAAACTTTATTACTTCATTTTGCCAGTACATTATTCAGTACCCAAAATCATTGTAACAAAGTCAGTATTTTTGGTATCTTATACAGATAGCATGATCCTGACAAAACATGCAGACATCTTCTATCTGCAGTTCTGCAGCAACACAAGGCTCTATAAAAACAGCATCTGCCACCAAGCAGATACACTCATGTTTTTGTAATTTGGAGGGACAGATTTCAAGAGACACACCTGTGAAACTGCATCCCTGCACCTGCCAAGAGGCCTTTCTGCACTGCTCTTCCACAGCCTCACCGCTAACAGCAAGAGGCCAAAGCCGCGGGCACAGGGTTGAGGCGGGCGGGGAGGGGAACCCGGAGCCAGCGGATGTCCCGACCGCCCCGCGGGGCTCTCCGGCAGCGGGACCCGCACGCCCCGCTCCCCCCCGAGCCCTGACCCGGGCCCAGGCTCAGCCCCGCGTGCGCCCGCCCCGGGCCCGGTCCCGGCCCTCACCAGCCGCCCGTGGTCCGACAGGACGCGCACAGACACGGCCCCGAAGTGCTGCAGCAGGTCCTCCTTCTCCGCCGCCGTCAGCTCGGCGGGCAGATGCCGCACCAGCAACGTCCGCCCGCGCCGCCGCGAGACCCCGGGGT
>VZRZ01004646.1:179417-291355 GCA_013398175.1 Climacteris rufus | reverse complement strand
CACGGAGTGGTGCTCCGAGGGAGACTGCGTCCCTCCCTTCCCTTGTAACACTCAGGCGTTCAGAGCGAATCCTAGGAAGCGTTGGTCTCACAGCTGCCGTCTCGTCTGCCTTTAGCTGAAGAGACTTGTCTCTCCCTCCCTCCCTCCCTCACCTCGCAGCGAGGTACTGAGGCCCGGCTGGCAGGGGCATTGATCCATCTGTGCCCGGGGCAGCCCCTGTGTCTGGCGAGGGGAGCGCGTGGGGGCAGCACAGCAGAGTTACCACCTGTGGCGGGCTCCGGCAGCGTGAGCAGCCGGGACAGGCAATAGCAGACACCCACCACTGCAGCCTACCTTGATTTGGGGGACGTAGGCTGTGATCTCAGAAGCGCGGGGAAAATGCCGATGAAATCTCACCACTTACCGTGCTTAACTAGCTGTTTGCTGGCTGGCAAAAGCACTGCCTGCCTGTGTCACCGTTGCCACTGGCTGCGGGTCCCACAGAGCCCCGTGCTGCTGTGCAGAGCCTGCAGGACTTGCTCTGGCGCTGGGCAGGGAGAGCGCACAGGGCCATCCAAGCTCTGGGACTGGGCTGCGGTGCACTGGAGAGAAAACATGTTTGGTCCCTGGTGAAGAGGGATGGGTATTTCTTGTAGCTCTCAATAGAAAAGGCAAGGCCTTCAGCCCATGAATTCCTCAAGGTCCCTTCGTTTTCCCGAAGGGTCACGATGGACCTGGCGCTGTGTGCACAGTGCACCTGAAGGGTCCCTGAAGGGCTGAGTGTATTTGGTGACTGAACACTGACAGTTTGGGGAAGATCTGGCCATTGTGGGTAGTCACAGTGGTCTCATTAAATACACCAGATGACACTCCCAAGTTCACCCAAATGAGTTTGGGAAGGAGTTGGGTGAAAAAGGATCTTCAAAAGGGATCTAGGAGAAAAGCATAAACTTAGAAGCAATTTATTTTAGGATCCATTGCTGCATCTTTGTTGCTGTCATAAGTATAAGCTAGGAAATACCTAAGAACTTGGAAACAGATGAAATAGTTGACACAGCATGCAAATAGGGCAGTGTACTTTCTCTCTTGGTAACACCAGCAGAACTGTGTTTTTCTCTGAAGCCGTTGAAACTTTAAGACTGGCCAGCCTAGCCACTTCTGTGTGTGGCTTGTGGTTTGTAAAAAGTCCAGAAGATTTGCTGGGATATGCTGGTCAACATGCAATTGTAGCAGATGGGAAGATAACAATTGTAAAAGCAGTTCTGTGGTGGCTGTGCTGCTGCATCCTGTTTAAATTGGCCTGACTTGTAATTCACTCCTGGGTAATGACTTCAGAGGACTTTTTATGCAGCAGATCTGTGAAAGCTGTAGCAAACTTTTCTGTTTCCCTTTTAGTGCTCTAGTACATTCCAGTTATTAATCTGCACATCATTCACCAGATGGTGAAATAATGATGTAACTTCAAATGTGTTTTCCCCTCAGAACTGAGAAACACTGTTCCCAGTTCTGGTCAGAGAAGGCTGAGAAAAATATGTACTTTTTAGTTACATTGAACAATTGACAAGAACAATTTCACTCTAAATAACTAATATCTCATGGCTCTTCAGCCCGCCTGTCCCTCCTAGCACAGAAAAAACTCTTTTAAAGTGTCATCATCCTGTTAGACCAGGCTGCTGAAGCTGAACGTCTCTAGACCAGAGATTTAACATTGTGTCATGTGTCAGGTCATAAAAATGTGCATTTGATTTTTCTAAGATACAGAAAGCAAAAAAGAAATTCACTTTCTCTCTCCATCATGTCTACAGTCAAAATAGATGACTAATGTGTTATCTTTTTCACTTTCCAAAATGCTTTATTTGTAGATTCTTGTACAATAGAGTTCCTCAACACCAATGCATCTTATTTTTGTATTGAAATCCATGGTTTAGGAGTTCCTTGCTTATACAGAGAGAAATTCAATGCAAGTGGTTTAGCAATACCAGTATGAGTCAGAAGTACAGACTCAGGTCAGGAAGGAAGGAGATCCTTTTGCAGCAATCTCTAGTCCAGTCTCCTACTCAAAGCGGGGTTAATGCTGAAATCCAACCACATCACTCAGGACTTTTTCCAGCCTTGTATCAAAATGTCCTAAGGGTGAAGATTCCACAGCCTGCATAGACAAGCGTTTCCATCTTTAATTAACCTCCTAGTGATTTTTTTTCTTCCATTTTATCCATTTGAAAGTAACTATATTTGTATAAATGTGTGGTAACTTCATGAAGACAAAATTTCAAATTCCTATTAAAATGTATTGAGTTGGTAAGAAAGACAGTCTGATCTATAACTGTACAGTGACTTGCAGAACTGTAGAATGTGCAGCCAGGACTTTGGTTCTCCAAGTGAAGTCTGCTTTCACTTCTCCTTAATAGAATCAAAATGCAGATTACAAATGTGTGTAGCACTCCAGGTTCTACAAAGCTTCTAAGCTGCTCTTGTATGTTAGCATGGACACATGTTTCCATATACATCACTGATTTCAGGGCTTCTGCTCTGATGCTAGGCCTGTATTTCTGCATTAGAGTGATAAGTATTTCATTCTATACACAGAATGAATTTTTGTTACTACCGCTTATATCAAATCTGGTTTTCAGTACAGAGATAAAAGTAAATGAAATTTGGCATAGCCACCTCATAAGAAAAATTGTTGTTACATCTAAACAAGTTAAGACAAAGCTCTAGACAAGCCTAGATTAATTCAAGTAAAGCAAGGCTGACATGGCTCAGTCCTGAGGCTTTGAAAGCCTGTGGCTCTTTATTAATAATGACAATACTGTATTTACTGGCCTACAGGCCGACATCCTCTATTACCGGGTCATTGTTGCAATAACAATTCTGTAGATCAAAAATATTGGTGTTATAGGCAGCATTAGATGTTATTCAAACTCAGTTCCCAAAGGATATTTTTTCTTGTGAGCTGTACAAGCCTGGCAAGGTGTTTGTTAAGAGTTCAGGAAACCTCAGGCCAAAATGCTTTGATTATTAAGGTAAAAAAGAAAACCACAAGAACAGCTTTGAGATACAAATGGCAACACTACTGGGTAAAATTTGATTTTCACGGTGGCAGTTCTGTTGCTGTCTTCATATTCATATCAACAGTGTGGTGTAACTAAGTAGCTTTCAAAAGAAGGTTGCAGAAAGACCACAGTAACCCTGGCCAGACACTGTCTATTACTGCTAAACCCGTGTGCATGTCACAGAAGCTTCGGCTGTATTTTGTCAGGTACTATTGCACAGGGTTTGTGTGGCAAGGTTTTGGTAGCAAGGGGGCTCCAGGGGTGGCTTTTGTGAGAGGCTGCTGGGAGTTTCCCCTTCTAGAGGAGCCCGTGCCAGCTGCCCCAAGATGAACCCGCTGGTGTTCTGACCAAGACTGTATCTGTGCCCTGTCTGTATCTCAGCCCTTTTCTTGTATTTCTGAACCTTTTCTTGTATTTCCTGTGCCCTGTACAGCTGAGGAGGGCAGGGACAAAGGAGCTTTGGTGGGTACCTGCATCCAAACAAGGTCAACCCACCACAACTGTGTAAGCATTCACACAACCTCAGAGACTGCAAAATGATTGCTGTGAAAAAGGATTTTCTGTGAAAAAAGAAAATCTATATTTAAAGAAAGCTTTAAGTAAGGTAACTGCTTTCCTGAGCTTGGCCTGCAATGCCTCCTGAAGCATAAGCAGCCATTTTCTTTATGCTTTTAATTATTCTGAATAAAATACAAAAACAATGGATAACCCACTAAGTCTCCTTTTCATATTTGACCACTAGATGATGCTGTGACTCCTAATTGCAAGTGATACTGTACTGTTAACGTTCTCTGCACATTTTTATATACAAAAAAAATAGGTATTTTCCTTTTCTTACATGCATTGTAGATGTAGCCACGTATAGACTGGCTGTTTTTTATACAAATCCACATAGACCAGACATCTTAGCAATAGCTCTTTCTGCCAATACTGAGAATTTCACATGATTTTTGAAGCTGTTCATATGTGTTCTCCATAGACGCAGATGTGGACTGCTTTGAGTAAAGACTTTTTCAAAAGGATGAAAGTATATTGAGAAGAGATTTGATATATGTAATTCAGATTTATATTTCTATTTCATTCTGTTCAATTGTCCTACATAGTCAGTTAGAATGGTGGGTTTAGTTTCAGTTTTAGGATTTATTGTTCTATGCTGTAAGAGCATCTAGAATTAAGGAAGACATTTCCATTTAGCAGCTATTACTTTTAAAAAATCAGGTGATCTTACTTATTTCCATAGACATTATTTCTGTTTTCTGTTTCCATAAGTCATTTCCCATTTTTATATTAAGGAGTGCAGTGGTTTGATCCACTCTGTTGGACCTCTTTGCCAAGAGCTCCATAAGACTTTCACACAGGGCACCATTTTACTGATGATCTTGTCAAAGTGATTTCAATAGAACAGCATTCTTTCATGTGAGCTAATTGTTTTTCACCATTTGCCATTTCTATGAACTCCTACAAACACTTTTTTAATGCCGCCATTCTTCCATCTTATCAGAAATGTTAATTCAATAAGGTGAAATGGATTGCAGCAGACAAAGCAAACATACTCAGTAGCCACCTCCTGTACAGAAGTGCTAAAGGCTCAGCTCCATTCAGGTGATCCCCATATGTCAGAACCAGAGGAGGAATGAAAACAGGTTATACAATTCAGAACAGCTTGCAAGCTAGGTCAGTGCCAGTCAGTTCCAGCAGAAAAGAGGTTTGGAACTAGCTTAATATCAGCCTTTCCCACTTCTAGACATGCATGTAGTACACTTCTGCCAGTCAGAGGTCTGGATCCTATTTTCGACATGTAAGCAAGGAAATTACACTTTCTGAGAGGTAAGGAGTACATAAAACCTGTTTTTCCCTCACTGAAATGGCATCTGCCACTCACCCTGGGGTCTGATCAGGAAATGCCTACATGGCACTACAATTCCAGCTTCACTGTGGCATATCCACAGCAGGCTCTGAGTTGAGGTATAATTCAACATTCATTTTAAAAGTAAGCTTCATTTTTGCAAACTCATTAACATTTGTACTGAGCTCCTGTCACATAACTGTGCTCTCATTTTGGTGCAAGTTTTCACTAATTTGCTTTGAGGTAGACTTATATACAATCATCAAGTTGCAGTAGTTTTGCTGAATACATAGGATAATACTAATTTTACTTCCAGGTATAAGTTTACTGTTGCCTTCAAAAACATCTGCCTTCAAAAACATCTGCCAGTATTCTGCCTTCCAAAAAAAGACATTGTATACTCATTTAGGCAACAAGTACCTGAAAGTTTAAAACTCCTTAAGTGAAGGATTTCCATTGAAAGTGCTGTTCCACTAGGATGGCAGTAGGGACCCCAAATGTCCAGCACATGCTTACACATCTGCAGTGGCCATGCAGTACCACACTCTAACAAGGCAGCACGATGGAGAATCCTATGGCTTTCTTCAGGCTTAACCGGAGGCCAGTCCTGGGTTCCAAGAGTCTCACAGCAAAGGCTGAAAGCCATTTGATTTTCTTCTTCTACCCCATGACCAGGCAGTTTAGACCCTTGTTTCACCAATAGTCCCACTGATAGCCAGGCACTGCATGAAGTATTTATTCAGTATTGGTAAGGATATCAGTAAGAATATCTGCTTGGACTTATTCTGGTCTTAAAAGTATTGATACACAATATCAATAAGGATTAAAATTTATACAAGAGGCTTCCTCACCATAATTTCCATTTAAATATATGTATGTATTACCCAAACTCTGAGGAGTCTTATGCTCTAACAGATTCCTATAATGTTTGGGTGATTTTTTTTTAACTTCCTTCTCTGTATCTCAACTCTATTTTTTGATGCTAGTAAGTACATTCACTTCTACTCTGGCAGAATGTCATTAGTGGGAAGAGGCTTCTCTGCTGCAAAAAGAATTCTCTCTGATAACTTTTAAAAGTCTTCTGGAGATTTATTGACTTGAATTACAGCAGCTCACTTATCACTAAGCCTTTGTGTAAATCACAGAAAAGGATAACAAATTTCATATGGGAATAAAGTGGATTTCACTCACTTTCACTGATAAATAGAAGTGCTCAAACAATCATTAATATCTGGTGTGTACATCTATGTATATATATCTTTATATATTGTGCCAAAGTCAACCTAGATATTGGAGTCAGGTCATATTTGAAAGGAGAAAAATAAGAGAATGAGAGAACACTATTGTAAGCCAAACAGCAAAATGCAAGGATATTTACTAGTAGCTAAATTCTTTCCAGAGCACAGTGTCTATAAAATTTACTTTGCAGCTCTGCTTCATTTAAGACACAATTATAAATGGCTGTATTTCCCCCTAGGACCTGGTTGTTGTACCCTAATTAGAGTTTTTTATCTAGCATGTTATTATTCTGGTTCCACTGAATAAGAGCACGACTGCTCAGAAAGGCTTTCAAGTGCACAATCTCATAAGTCCACTTTTTTTCCCCTAGCTTTTATAAAACAAATTATTTTATGTTTATATTATGATATTTAAGTATTAATTATCCCCTTGAGACAAACTTTCTTTTTCTAGATAAAAAAAAATTCTGGGGCTAACAAAGTTGTTTATACATTTAGAACAGTTATTTTTGCGGTGCAATTTTGATAAAACCTATTCAGTGAACCATGACATTGCCTTCATCTGTATGCTTCCAGAATGATCTGGAAGAGGTTTTTAAGGGAAAGATCATCATCTTACTAAATCTTTTTTCCTACAAATACTTTTTAGACCAGACTACTTTAGGTCACTGCGTGGAGTTTCCTGGAATCGCAGTAGCTGCAGTGAGTGTTACGTATAGACTGCTCACTTTGCATAAAGCTTCCATAGACCTGGTGCTGAGCACTCTGCCTCAAGCAGAGCCCTTCAAGAACAAGCTGGAAGCACATTAGTCCCATTAATTACTGCCTGAATTGAAGTCTAAGCATTCAATGTAGTTCAGATTTGAAACCCACCAGGAAATCTGCAATTTAAATTTACTGTACATCAAAGGAGAATGCGCAGATGGCGTACTCTGTCTAGGGGATCACTGGAATTTCCTACTCTTAGTTCCTTAATTTAGGAGGAAGAAATACTGCCTTTTTAATTACTAAAGTAGCCTTTGCATCTGATATAGGGATATAGCAGTGAAATGAAATGGTGGAACAAATAGAAACAAAGCAGTATTGAACACAGCCTTGGGAACATGACAATCAGGAGGTCATAAAAGTAGCTCTTTTGACAATCAGAATGACAAAGGGAAGATTTGGAACTGGAGAAAGATTGGCTGCTATGGTTTGATTCCTGTTGTAGAAAAAGAGTTTGTACTGAACCAATATCTAACACTCTCAATGGCTTCACCTAGTGGAAAAGAAAGTGCACAATCTCATGTTCAGCAAAACAGAAAGATGCAAAAAATGAATGCTGGGGGAGGGGAAATAAATTATTTTCTTCATGAGGTGGCTGCCACTTGCCACAGTAATAAGAGTAATAACAACACAGTGACAACAGTAATAAGAGGAAGCTGCGTTGGTGCTACTTCCAAGAGCTGGGCTGAGGAAGGGCCCCACTGTCCCTGTGTGGCCATAGTCTGGTGCTGTTCAGAGGCTTTGGTTTGCAGTGGTTTCTTTCCTGTTGATGTAGTGAGGATTTCTTGTGTGGTTTCTTTTTATTTTGATTGTTCAGTTTTGTGTGGGTTTTTTCTTGTTTTGAACACCCAGCACTTTTGTTTGCAAATCAGTTCATCAGTGTGGAAGATACACCACAATACTTGGCAAACAAAGCCTACATGGGTTTCATCAGACCTTCTAGTAATGTTTCTGGTTTGTACCCCCCAATGGAAGGAACCAAGTTGCAGATTCTTATTTACACTTTGCTTAAGCTTTCATTAGTGGAGGAAACTTCTTGTCTGCTCTGAAAGAAGCACGTCTGTCAAACACTGCATTTACTGCAGAAAATACTTCTAACTTATTAATCACTCCAAAACTTTGGCCCAGAAAAACAAAACAAAACAAAACATGTTGGCATTTTCCTTTCTCTTAATTCAGCAATAAGTATTTTAAAGAGGAAGAGCTTGGAATTTGTACACCTAAGATTTTATTTAAGGAACAGCTTGGCATTTTATTCCACACCCAACTCCCCTCTCCCTCAGTCCTCCAAGTGCAGTGACCTTTCTTGGATTTCACTAAAAGTATATAATAAATTATTACTTATCTTATAACTCCTGAGATTTTTCTCTCCCCTTCATTTTCTGTAGAATTATTCTGGCATGTTTTGTGAGAAAGCCACCTGAGAAAGTGCCTGATTTAGGGACAGATCAAGTCATAAAACTTCATTAATCAGGGATAGGCATGAAATAGTTCTACTGAAGACAACTGCCAGGAATTTCCTAGAGGAAGGAGGCAGGGGAATTTGAGAAGGGAGAGAGATCCACAGCTAGGAGACCTAGTAAGAACCTGAAAAGAAGGTTATGAAAGGAAGGGCAAACCAAAATCAACTGGAAACCTGAAGAAAAGAAGGGATAGAAAATCTAGAACAGAAAGATACAAATAAAATCTAATAAATATCAATTACCACTGCATAATGAGAAGATATACTAATGACTAAGGACAAGCTGCACAAGAGTTGGCCTCAGTGGCCAGCATCTCTCTGAGAGAAGTCGAGGCAGGAGCTGAGGAGAACAGAGCCAGCCAAGGCACAGCCCCACTGCACCTGAGCAAGGTGAGCAGGAAACGCCCTGAGACAGCCACCACATCCACCCACGCAGCCACATCACTGGCAAGATCACTGTGATGATACAGGTCGGAGATGGAGGCAGAGAGTCAATCCACATGCACCAGGATCAGTTCCAGTGGTTGCCAGGCAGCTCCACAGCACTACAGCAGTCCAGGGTGAAGTCTGTAGGTCAAGGCCTGAGTCAAGGAGCTCAGCAGCCAAGTGTTGGCCTGGCCAGCACTAAACTAGAGCAGCTCTCCACCAACAGTGCTGCCCAGGCCACTGAAGGCCAAAGGCTCAGCTTAAATAGAGCTCCTGGGTCCATGGACAAGGAATGTGAGTGCAGGCTCCAGCTGAGGCTGGTCAGGGCCCTTAAATTCTCCTGGTGCCCTGACACTAAGAGGACACAAGCACAATGACCTTGGCATTCTGTAAAGCCTTTAAAATGTACCCTCTACCTTCAGGGTATGAAGATTCATTTTAGAATTTTTACATTTGGCACTAGTAAGTACCACACCAGCCAATTTAAAATTAATTCGGTGTGCAGCAAGAATGCTTCAAAGCATCCTAAAAAACAGAGCACATATCAAATGACATTGAAATGAAGATGACACTGGTAACTGAAACCGCATACAAGTGCAATTTGTAGTCATCTGTTTTGTTTTGTGGCTTCTCTGTGAACATTACAAGCATACATGCTCCGCTGTATCCCCCATGATGGCAGAGTGCTCTTACTGTCCCACCACACAGGGTTTCTGCTGGCTGGTCTGCCTTGGAGCTAACCCCACAGGAGCAGGATTGTTTCACTTGCTTTAACATGTTCCTGAGATGATGATTCTTCCCTGCCCTAGAAGACATGTATAACCCAGACCAGTTTTTAGTAGATTTTTCCCCCCTGCATTGGCTTTGAGGATCATAAAGTTAGTCTTTGCAAATAACTTCTCAAATAGATACCTATGAACATTAATATTTATTGTCATTTTGAATATAGTTTTTGCAAAGTGCCTAAGTGAGGTGTCTATATGTTAAAAAGCACATAGGGCTATTCTGAGATAAAATTATCCCATGCTAATGTCGTTTGTTCCTTGGTCGTTGTTTCAGTTTTCCACCAAAGTTGAGCAGACAAATCATATTTGTCTGCTCTACCCATGTTGCAAGCCTTTGCTTCCACTCATGAAGTGGTTCTTTGGCCATTAATTGCTAGAAGTAACAGATCACTGTGTGTCAGAACTCCAAATGGCTTGAATGGTTTTTAGAAATATAATTGGGTAACCATGGGTAGGCATGTAGGGTATGAGAAAGACAATGTATTTTGTGTCCAATTTCTTTTACACTGGGTAGGCCTCAGGAATAGCAAACTAAAAGTTTCATTAATATTTTTACCAAAAGTTTGTTATTCTATTAAACTTTTTTTTTCATGTATTTTAAACTTTGGGTAAGCCTTAGGAATGCCAAACTAGAAGTTTCTGTGATATTTTTACCAAAAAAATTCTATTTATGAAAAGTTTTCTATTCTAAGTATGTAAACTTTTTCTCTTTTTTTTTCTTAAACACTAATAAAGGTCATATTGCTGCATGCTGAGTCAACTATAAGTATTTCCTGTGAGTTGAATTTTATTTCCTAAGTTGCTGACCTGACTTCTGTGTATGACTGGATCAGAGAACCAGCTGGGAGACATCTGTTAAACTGTAATATCTCCCAGACAGGGAACATATCCCACAGTAAAAATGTAAAAAGCTGAAGTAACCTTCCACTTCTACGCAAGTGTTCTTAAATAAATAGCAAGCAGTATATAATGAAACAGTGACCAAGTTGCTTGTATTCTGTCCATAACTGTCAATAAGACTAACTTATTAATTTGGTGACCTTGTATTTGAATACAATAAGCAATAGTTCAACATTTTTGTTGCATATCTGTCTGACTTGTTTATAGTACTGTCCCCTTATAGTCAATAAAAATAAAAACATAGTTTGTGTTGCAAGCTGAGTTGTTTCATTGCTTTTAGCTATCCCAACACACTTCAAGACATTAGTGTTCCAGAAAGCAACCATACGGATTTTAATGTATTTATTCTAATGTTTGCTGGTTCTCCAGCTGTATTTTTGTGCGTTATAGTGGTCTTAGTTTAGATAGATAGATATAGATATATCTATACATATATATCTCTCTCAAAGCAATGCATACACAATATAAGCAAAAAAAACCACAAAAAGTCCTCAGTGAAGACACTCTCCACATCCATAAATGCTGTTTCAGAAAAGTAGCCAGTGGAAAAAAATCTCTGATAATTATATTTTTACTTTATACCAGAACTCTCTGTAGAAAAATCTATGCCTTTCCATTCTAAATCCATTTATTTGACTTGCATTATTCTAGCATTACAGCAGAGACCTAGCTGGAAAACCAGAAAAAGTGCTCTACACTACAGACAGCGTAAGGCTCAGAATAAGATGTGTAACTTTCAAATCCCAACAGTAGGTTTCATATTAAGAAAATGTACTTGAGGAGTATATTGTTTATCTTGTTTATTAATGTTGCATAAAACATAGTTTTTGTGCATTAAAATCCCTCACCACCGAAGGAGAGTAATTCCCAGTGAATATCACTGTACGAGAATAATTCTCTGGTGAATTATGCTGGAAAATTAATCTGTCATTGGCATTTAACACCGTAGATCCAAGGAACATCAGGAATGGTCTTACTAGCTAAACCTAATAGTGAAGTAAAAATGGTGTGGTTCCTTATTATTATATAGAGTGAGAGCTGACATTCCAGTGAATCAGAGAAAAGCAGGAGTCTAGAAAGCATTACATCTTGTGTTGGTGCTATTTCACTAGAAAACAGGGGAACAGACAGAATTTGATTTCCAATTTACTAATAATCTCTTCTGCCTCCTGGTTACTATTTAGCTGGAAATTGTGAGTGCAAGAGTGAGAATATGATCAACCTTCAGCTGCAGCACTGCAATGTCCTGGCTATTCACTGGGCTGACCATGCTGCAGATCTCCAAGGATTTTCTTAATTATCTTGGACAGCTGTGCTTTCCACCATCATTAGATTGTGCTAAGCCATTCTTCTGTGCAGTGTCTAGTACAGTCTGTACTTGTGTAGTTTATTTTTAAAACACTCAGAAAACCGTCTCTGTTCCCGTTATTCAGCAAAATCATGGTACAGCTAGCAAGTCACCAGGAGTTTGCAATAGGTCTTCATCTTGCTTTAATATAGGACTGAATTGCCACTGAACTGTGCTGCTTTTGCATCAAAAGTCCTGTTAAACAATATTTTCTAGTCCATGCAGGAAAAAAGCTGGTTTTCCCTTCCTTTATGCTGCAGGCATCCAGAATTGACAGGATATTGGGTTTGTGGGCTTGCCTAAAGTAACGTCACATCTAAGAACCGAGGAAGGCATCAGGAAGCAGTTATCTGAGTGAAACCATACATAAAAGATATCATTTTCTAAAATGTAGCATCAGCTAAAAAGTCTGCTAAGAAAGTTGCATCTTGCTGATGCTTCTCTTTTGCTGACCAGGTACATACCAACAAAGATCAAAGATGTCTCAGCAATCTGGAAAGAGCTGCTGAAAATAAAGCTCATCTATCAAATCCAATACAGTTTAAGGCAGCTGGCACTGAGACAAATATCTGCACAAAGTAGAAGACAGCAGGAAATCGGTGCTTTAGAAGTGCAAGACAAGTACACTTAAACAGGTTCAGTGAGTTTGTGACAGGCACACTGAGTGTGAGGAAATGCCATGGACAGGCAGCTAAGCCTGGTGCTATCACTAGTTTATCTTTTTTACATATAGACAGGAAAATACCTCTGACCTGTAAGGTCTGTTCATACCTAGTCCTTGCACCTTTATTCTCTTTTCAGACCTTCTCTTACTTGCTCACCTTACCAGGTCTGAAATCAGACCATGGTCCCACCATTGCAATAGCACAGGGGCAGAGCCCCATTTATGGATTGTGAGAGTGAAGCTACTCTGTCTCATCCACTGTCTATTGAAGTATAAAAAGTTACTTCCATTAATTTTATTGAATTTTGGAAAACTTGTATGTAATTTAAATATGCTGAAGCAGTACTTCCTTTTATACTGTTTTTATAGAACCTGTCACAGATAGTAAACTGTCTGCAGGTATTACTTTGAGACAAGTGTGTAGTATCATGTAAAGGAAGCTTCAACTCGAGGCTCCCAATATTGAATATTCACTAGAATGTCCAGTCTATCCACAGATCAAGATAGGATGAATATATTGAATAAAACTTTCAGAAAGTCCTAAAAAAAATAGTTAAGTATGAAAATTTTTTGTATTTCTTTTTCTAACAAAATTTACCTTATCTTTAATAAGTCTACCAGTGTGCAGTATGGTTTCTTATCTCTTTAAAATTAATTATGTAATAATATTGTAAGCTTAATGAGAATGTATGTATGTGTATTAACTTGTCTTTTGTTCAGAATTGAGTGCATAATTCCACTCTGGAAAGTGGTAAAGTTTCTGCTTTAATGTTTATCTTGATGGCTTTACACCTTTTGAACCAGCAGCTGATGGTAAATGAAATGAATTCCCTTCTGAGAAACTTGGTTTAACTGCTAAAAAATCTGCTCTATTTAGCAGTATTTTAATAGCTTAGATGAGTCTTGTTGACCCTTGTTTAAAACCATTCTACCATTGAAAATGGCATAAAAGAAACTGAATATATTCTAATTTTACTATATGCTATTGCAAAAACTTTTTTTTCCATTGGGAAAACTGGCAAAGAGTAACAGATGGAACATCAAAGCATTTGTGATTAATGACACTCACAGTATCACCCAGCCTGTGCCAGGCACAGGACAAGTTCAGTAGCAGCATCAGGGGCTTGTCCCAGCCCAAAAAGAGACCTCTGGTACCACTTGGGCCTCAGACTCCTGCCTACACCAGCTGCTGACACTGCTGGTATATGGCACAAAGTACTGAAAGTCCAAAGAGGAGGAATGCACAGGAAGTGGGAAGAGAATGGCACAGCTGGGTGCTCCAGTTTTGAGATTTCCCAGTGACTTTCTCGATTAACAGCAGCTCTCAGTTCGACTCACTGTAGAATCCTGCATTATTTGTTTGACTTCACTTATTCCTTAAAGTTTATTATCAATCAATATCTGTGCTTTAATCTTTACCGAGGACATGAATATGAGTCATGTATATAGATGACTCATGTTCATCCATATTCACAGAGCTCAAAGCTTTGCAGTTAAAACTGAGTGATAAAGTTTTGAGAGAGAAAAGACATCTGACATTATGTATAACGATGCTTTTAAAGCATCAGCATATCTGCAGTGATCTGAGCAAGTGACAAAAATGCTTTTCTCTGTCCATTTTTTTTGTCAAAGAAATAACTGTTATTTCCCATTATGAAGTCTTTCACTGCATTATTGAGGAACATAGAGAAAGGTATGTTGTAATTTATATATTCCCACTCCCTCTTATTAAGGGTCACATCACATATGTTTGACAGCTGGAGAACAATCAGTCCTGTTAGGGAAAAGTGTGTCTTCATATTTTACAATATTCAACTCTGTAGAGTACGTCTTTGAGAACAAGAGAAAATAATTTTCCTGTCAAAATGACAAAAGAGAAATTATATTTCTTTACCTAGAGTATTTGGACTGACAAACTGTCACAATTAGTTTTTCTGGTGCACAAAATAAGAAAATAATATTTGCATTTTCTGACCTTGAATGACCTCCTTATCAGTGATTTTTTATTATATCAAATCAGGACATAAATCATTGCATTGATTATGAGGAACCAAACCTTTTTATTTATAATTTTAATATTTTCTAGGAAATTTATTACAAGCCTAATCTTCCTATAATTGGTATGGTTTGAATATCTGATGATATTCACATATGTAGATAGATTTACATAGATAAAATATTCTTCTTATTGATAAATGAGCTACCCCTTTCCTCCATGTGCAAGATGTCATCACATCGGAAACATGCTTAGGATTAAGTATATTTCTACTGAAATACATTGTCTTTATTTTTTTATGTCTGTATAATTTCAAGCATTACATGAAAGAAAGAACTGAGGACTTCATATGTAAATAACAATAACCTGATTTGCATCCAAAACCTCTGTTTTTCTAGTTTACTTGGCAAAATTACCTCAGTAGGCAGGAAAATGTAAGACTGTATTGTTGAGACTTTCTTCAAATGTTTGTCTATTTAAGGTATTACAAAAACCTAACATATTATTTAGAAAATGTAAATGCAGTTTCCAACTAGCAATTTGGCAAGTTAACAGTGGCTTCTATTGGCACAGCAAAATGTGCAAGAAGGGGCAAATAAAAGCAAAATGCAGAAGGTAAGTTGATGGGTATGTGAGGAGATCACAAGCCAGTTACGAGACAGCGCCAACCTTTTATTTTAATTAGGACTCTGTACAAAAGAGGATTTTGATGCTCGTAAAGGCTGCATAATTATTATATGGGGGGAAAAGTAGTCATTGTGGATATTGGGATTTGAATTCTAAGCCCTGGAATTTCCCCCATGGTTTATATCAAGTGGAAGTAAATGTGGAGGAGCACTTCAGGACTCCCTGTGTCTGCCCAGAGCTTGTCTCCCTGGGGTGTGCCACCAAGCCCTGCCCACGAGAACAAGCACACAAAGAGCGTGACACAGCGAGGAGGCTCAGCCCTACTCTTTAGTTACAGACAATTTAATAAAGCCTGCAGAGGATGTGTACAATGGAAAACATCTGTTCCCTGATATATTTAGACTGTTCTGGTGTTTAAAATAAGTATCTCAGACTATGAAAACACCAGGGAATTATGTGAAGAAAGATTCTTGCTAAGGAATAGCTTGCATTGTTAGAGGCAGACTTTCAGATCATTATCACCTACACTTATGTATCCATCTTAGGTACTTACGTTGGGGGCTTAAGACTCTTGGAAGGCAACAAAAATAAAAAGCCACTTTTATAGGACAGATCAGACTGTCATTTCATAGGGAAACTAATACCTGAATTGGTATCTTAGGTGATTGAGGTGATTAAGGTGATTAAAACAAGATGGTGTGAATATGTCTGATGTTTGGCACGTTGGCCACAGAGAGAAATATGCTTCATATAAATACAGGGAGCAATGAGTGTTGCCAGAATTTCTAAACAGATTAATTTAGGGTGTGTACATATATTCCAATAGGTAAGATGCACTAGTGGAGTATGTATAAGGAATATGCAGTCCTCACAAAAGCAGCCCTTGAGAGAAAGGCTAGGCAAGGGACAAAAGATTTTTTGTGTTAGGCTCTCCCAGTTTTTCAAAGTAAAACCTTATTTATCAATTCCAGCATGTGCCATAGAGAAGCAAGAGTTTCTGACACAGCTGAGTTTATAAAGAGCAGGAAACTCCTCCTGGAAACAGGAAAGTCTTTCTTTATGTTGTTTGTGTACCACAAAGAATGAAGCTAATCCTTATGTGTTAATATTTTAGCCATTTAGTCAAAAGAAAGTTGTAATAGAAGAAATAACAGCAATCACTAACTAGAAACAGTATAGAAATAAATTATATGCAAATTATATGCAGTAGAGAAATAAATTACATTTGTCACATACCATCCCCTCTTTCTGATTCTTTTCTGACCGTGGATTATATTAGACCACTGGCCAGGCACAGTACATGAGGACTGAGGCACTGAATTGGAGATGTCCAGATGCTGTGAGCAAGCTGTGCTGACTCACTGGAACTCCTAGCCCCCAAAGGTACCTTGCAAAAGTAACTAAAATCCATACAAATTGCCATATGAAAAACTGTCCCTCTCAAGGACATGGTGAAACCCCCGCTCATTCTCCTGAGTGCCCAACATCAAAGATAATCCATTTGTGTCAGCTGGAAAAGTCCTGGCAGCTGTCACCAAGAGTTGGATCAGACTAAGGAACTTGATGTAGAGATTAGTAAGGGATATTCTTTAGCCTGTATCATATTTGTAGTTGTTAACATAACCTTGTTTTCTGACCCAAACCCAGAAGTCCACTTGCATGGAATTTCAGCATTCCCAGAGCAAAGCTATGGCAGCTTTCCTGCTTTGCCCAGCTGGCACTACTTCAGTGATGGGCAGTGCTCCAGTCACGGTGCAAGCACAGCAGTTTAAAGGATTGACACACATTATATTCATTTAATGCATACCCATGTTACTGCCTGGATCAGAAGTGGGAGCAAGGAAATTCTTGTCTCAGTAGTTCTCTTCGTGCTCAATTTGGGTTGAACAACAGCAAGGGTCATAGCACTACTCCATTCCTGACAGGATTGAATCTGGAGAGGGAGGACATCAGAGCCTCATTAGATTAATGGCATTTTTAAAAGTTCTCTTCACAAAATTACCCATTTATTACGAAGCAGCTCACACCCCATAACATGTATCACTTTGGAAGTATGATGACTTCTTAACTTTTCTTCTTGGAACAGGGGATGTAGATCCCTGAAGGGTTGCAGCCCTGTCTGAACAAGCTCTCTTACTGCCAAAAGAGAAACTGAAGAGGGACAAATAAACCCCATCATTGACTTTATGTAACTCTAACGAGTGTTGCACATAGTCTGTGACAGGAACTAGCTTTCTCTCAACCAAGTATTCAAATAACAACAAATTAAAAATATTGATTAAGCCCCATCACTTTGCATATTGCTGGACAAAGGAGAGAATGCTGTCTGTGTTCCAGGACACCAACCACTTATAAAAGACAGAACTGTTCCTTCATTTATCACCTTTACTATTAAGTACCTAACAACAAGAAGAACCAGCTTTTATAAAAGATGTAAATATGTGTTAAATAAGTTCAACCTCATTTTAATAGACTTACCTAAAGAAAGATAATCTTTTCTGCCTGGCAGATTTAAGATAGTATCTTAGAAACTTTAACAGAGCTTCAATAAAATACAGTTTTACTTCAAGTATGCAAAAGTGCTTGGGAAAATAGGTCTTTCTGGTATTTTTTTCTCAGTTTATCAGTTGTCTCAACTGACAGACCTTTTGTAATCACTAGTCTTTGTTCGAATTGTTCATGTTCTATCTAGGCTCCCACATTCTGCTTTAAAAAAAACAGAAATATAGAACAACGGGTCAAGTAGATACATACATTTGACAGAAAAATAAAAAAATACTTGTTTTCTTCAGTATATTTAACTATGATGGCAGAGGACAAGTAATCCTACTTTCTGCAATTTTGTTTTGTGTATGCTCTGAAGACTTACACACAGAACTGTGCATGGTGTTTAGTACACTGGACTTGCAGCCAGCCCATGCTGTTAGATTTGAATCCAAAATAGCCTCTTTATTTTAGATATTCTCTAATTGACATCTTCATCAGACAACTAAGATATTTTTGTAGAACTAAGGGTGTGATTCTGTAGCAGATGAGTTCTGTAACTTTTCACTGCTTATTTGCCACTAATAGTCTAATCGATACAACCACTGTATTATATTCCCTGTATTTTTGCTTCAGAATGAACTTTGATCTTTTAAAAAACACTTATATTCTGTGTTTTCCTCACCATCTTTTAGGCATTTCCTCTGCTTGAGGAGACGACTGTTTTGTCTGTTTTAAGTAGCTGAAGAGGTGCACAGCAACCCCCTGCGTTTCCACATGTGCACAGGGCAAACCTGCAGCCTTCTCTGTGCTCAGGATATCCTTCTGCGTTTGGGACTGCAGCTTCCTGCTCAGCTATACCCTTTTATCCAAACACCAACATTCTGGAGCTGATTTAAGCGCTGGTAGACCTTGGTTTATGGACTTTAGGAAGATGGGATACATATTTTTTCAACTTTTTTTTTGCCTTCAGGTGATTGTTACGTTGGCTGTTTTTGAAGTTACATCTTGGCATTCTCACTGGACTGTTTACAGAATTTGAAGACCTAATGAATTGTGATTAAAAGTTTCCTGTGCCATTGTTTTTAATTGATTAGATTAAGATGTAGTTGTATTCATCATTTCACAAGTTGAACTGCTGACTGGAAATGTCATGTAATCACCAGGTCAAATGATATAAAACTAGTGCCAATCCAGAAAATTGAATTGTTTTACAATGTGCAACCCAAATTTAATCACCCTTTAACATGTGAAGTTTCGTGCTTTATCTATTTCCACTCTGTGTAACCTATGGAGCTGTAAGACAGATTTCTAATGGTAATAGTCAAAGTATCCTAGCTGCTTGAAAGGGAAAAACACATTAATTTTATGCATAGCAGCTATCAATTAAACATACAATATGTAAAATATGTTCCCAGTCAATATTTCAGTTGTGCTTCAGGAGTTTTAGTTTTATGGTTGTTAACCATAGCATACTATAAAAGGATTATACACTGAAATGTAATTGTACTGAATTTTAGTGGTTATACTTTAAAATCTTAGTTACTCAGTTGATTTACAGTGCTTTTCTGTATTGACATTGTATTGTCAATGGATCCGTGCCAATTTAATACTGCCAAAAGTCTGGCTCTACTATGCTAAGGTTATATTTTGTCTTTCATCTTTTTCTTTTTAGGAAATCCAAACATCAGGTGCATTCAAGATGTAAAGTTGCAATGAAAATGAAGTACTCCATAAGGATGTAAATGCTGAATATGTTTGTGTGTGCTGGTGTTGCACTGAGACCAACTTACACATGTATCCAAAGTTATAGATATTTTTAATATATTTTACTGTATTGCTTTCATTAGGCCAAGAAACTCAATCTGTCACAAAGAAATAACTCACGAATTATTAGTCATATCCTGGTGATCTCACAACAAGTATTCAGATTTCACTAGTTCCTATGCATATTTTAATGACAAAACCTTTTTTATATACCATTTTGCATATTTTATGCATATTTGAATGCCAAACCTATTTGTATATACTATTAAGGCCTTGTTGAAGAGAGGCAAATTAAAATTTGATGGTCTCTCAAAGATTAATATTAGTTATCGTAATGCCAAAATATTATTGTAAAATAAGTCATTATTGACACCCTGCTGAATTTTACATTCCTAGCAGGATCTGGGATATTTTTCAATAAGTATGCTCAAAATTCGACCTTTAAAATGAATTTTCTTAGCATTGCAGCTGAAATTTTATTCTAGTTTTATTTTCTAATTCTATAATCTACTCTACTTTTAGGAAAAATAAGTCAGACTATATCTGTATAAACTGTATAAACTTGTATGTGGTGTATACTCAGATACAGAATTTCTTTATGAAATGTTTGGAAGTCCTGAGAGGACTTAGGATTTACTGAGCTATTTCTTCCCTGTGTCCACTCTCCAGATCACCAGCTTGTTTTTCAATTATGTTAGATCCTTACTATTTTTCTTGACTAAAGTATTTACATTAGAATGACAGTAGCAGAAAGATACAGTTCAGTTATAAATTGTTGTCATTTATATGGTAATCAGCTTTCATGTAGCAAAAGAAAGGTAAAGTGGCCTTTCAAGATGAGTATTTACTCAGTTCAGATTAGAGCTTGTAGGTTGCCTTAGAGTACCCAAAACCGAAGAGGTTCTATATTTGCTTTAAAAAACAATGTTTGTTAACTGCAATGCTTGGTACGTAAAAGTTGCCAGAGGTTTGCAGATGAAACCATCAAAGGAATTAAGAATTACATAAAAAGAAAAAAGGAGAAGAAAAACAAACAAATGGAAAGAAAAGGAAAAGAGAAAGAAAATAAGATTCAGCAAAGTATGAAACAAGTAATAAGTAGCATTTATCATTACACTATGACTGATTAAATTTGCTATGAATATACATAATTAGAACTTCATGAAGTACATAAAAATGCTAACCATATAAAGATATACCTCCAATAATCAATACTTTGCAAGTAAGTTCAGGGTGGGATAGACAGACTTGTTTGAATGTACAGAATGCTAACTATTTTCAGTTGCTAATTATTAAAAATTAGTAAGCTAGAGTAACTAAATAGAGAAGAGATGAAGGGCAGATCTCACTACTTTTCTCAGCATTAATTTGTGGTGTGTTGATAAGCTGTACTGATCATCTGAAACTGCTGTCATGTCTTCAGTGATGCAATAAGAAAAGGTAAAATAATTGTGATTACTTTTTTTTTCATTAACAGAAAGAACAAAAAGAGAATAAAAATGAAACAATGCCAATGGAAGCAGCCATAAAGAAAAGTATCCAGTTTTTCCTGTATATCTTCATTTAGACACTTTTCAGAGGTCTGCTGTGGGAACATTTATTAAATACTGTATCTTCTAGTCTATCTGTCTTCTGGAAAAGCACCAAACCATTTTGTCCTCCAACCAAAATGAGTCCTGCGTCATGGTTCCAACCAATGTATGAATAAGAAAGCAGGTTTGGTAGTAGGCAAGTTTTTCTGACATATCTACACTAGGTATGCTATAGACGGGCAATGACAAATGTAGTAATAGCATTATGAAATCAAAGGAAATAGTTTTATCTTGTTTGAGAAGCATATTAATAAAATTCTTTGTATTCTCCATGATTACCAAGATCAATTTATGCCTAATTTCCACTAGTACATTTACTAAACAAAAATAAATAATTTGAAGAACTCGTAAGAGTTTCATTGCACTTTAAAAGAGGCCCCAGGCAATTCCTCAGTGCTTCCTTGCCTCCACTCACATACTTTTCCAATGGCCAAAGAGTAAGAAATGTCTGACAAGAGGAGACTAATTGTTCCATCTCATTCACTACTTTGTACCCAGTTGATGACAGACTTTGAAGGAAAAGTAGCAAGCAATAGATTGCATAATGCTGTAATAAACACTCCTGTTTCTGTGCAAGGGAAGAAATATATTCCTCAAAGCCTCATGACTGACAGATCTTATTATAAGTTTTGTCCTAGCTGCAGCTACTGAAAGTGTTATTCCTGTGGAGCATGATTTTTAATCTGCTTTTACATCTGTCAGAATAATAGCCCATGCCAGGCAGTCTTATAGGTTAATTATATATTGGGCACAAGGATTTATTAACTTTTCCAGTGCTTAAAAATCAAAGCCCAGATTCCCCTTCTAGGCTATTAACTACAGAGATTGTAAGCAAATGTATAGCAAAGGCAACTTTATTTGTTCAGAGGCAGAAACTGCTGTGGTAATTCATCATTAGTCAAACTGATGCTAAGGGAGCCACACTAACTCATGCACTCGGGATCACACTCATAAACTCACACAGAGATTTCCTTCACTGATTTTTCCAGTCTACCAGAATGTGCTGTATTGATGACTTGATGGTTAATCCTACATTTCTTGAGTTGACTCCTGAATGGGATGTAAATCTGCAAGAGCAAATGTTGCATATAATTATTTTTGAATTTCTGAATGTCTTTGCATTGGGAACTGGCTTAAAGAAGGAGCATGTATTTATAGCTCTGTGAGTTTGAACAAGATATATTGTTTCTGTCACATATTTCTTGCATAAATATGTACTCTGTATGAGACTGCAGTAAGACTATTGCCTGGTTGTTAATGTTTGCATTTGGCCTTCCCCTGTCTATTGAATATGTGTGTGTTTTTACCAGCATCAGGTGACCTGTATTTTCCAGAACTGGAAACTGGAAATGTTTATATTTTGGGGTTTTTTTGGTTGGTTTTTTTTTTTTTTTTTCCCCCCCAAAGGACATATTTTCAGTATTTCAGGTTCATAAAAGTACTTCCATTCTTACTGGAGTCTTCAGAAAAAATATACAAACACAGTCCTAATGGAGGATAAATGACCATTCTTGAGCAGACTTGGAAGAGTTGTGTGACTCTTGTACAGGGTTGTACAAGGGCTGTTCCTCTTTGCTTTCTTGACACTGCAGTTACAGAGCTAGGAAGGTGCTATAGCCACATGTTGCTTTTGCAGTACAATAATGGTATTATTGAGAAATGAGCTGAAGTCTATATTCGTGTGTCAGTTTTGCAGCCTTATTGTAACCTTAGTAAGCAATACTTCCTCATATGACCTCTCTAGGTAACCTTCCTTCTCCTTTGGATATAAAGGAAGCCTAAGGAATCTAGGATATGAAAACTAAGGGTATAAATTATTTATCATGTCACTAACAACATTTACTTCATCATCCTAAATTGCTTCCTCTATGCACTGAGGTTGGCAGTTCATGGGAGGCTTGATCTCATTTGGGCAGGTTGTCCTGGCAAAAGTAATTGTTAGTATCTGCCCAAACTACCCACAGGAATGTGTTCTTTCTTCATATTCTTACGATGGACACATTACTATTCCCTTAAAGATTGTTAAGTTGTTCTAGTAGCACACTTCAGCATGACAGTATAAGCAGGCAGCACGATGAGTCATCCAGTGGCAAGTCAAGCCTCAAATCTGGAAATGACAAATCTCACTAAAAAGCGTCACAACAACGTGTTTTCCAATCAAGAGGCATTCAGCACAATCAGCTTAGAAGGTATTTGGCAGGGATTTTTATACACCCTGAATCTTCTTTAGGGTATTTTGCTATTGACCATATTTACCTGATACATTAATGTCTGTTTGGAATGCCATAATTTACTTATTATAGCTCTCTCCTGATCCTAAAAGTCAGGTGAAAGAAAGAATCCATTTTAAGTATCTTTGGTATTAAATCAAACAGTGTCTGACGATATTAACGTTGCCTTCCAAATAAAGTGTAACTACACAGCATCATCTCTTACGTTCGGGGTTTTTGTCTATGATTACTTCAAGCATCAACTAATTCAGCTGCATCAGAACCAACGGTAAGACTGTTTTCTTCCCTTTATGGAGGAGGAAGAAACCAGATGTGTGAAATCCATGGCTCATCATTGTTCATCCAGTTACACTGAGACTCTAGGACAACTAGTTTCAGGCGGGGGGAAGAAAAAAAATTGTTTTCAAATATCAGAAAAACAGAGATGACATCTGTGTCCGCGCTTGGCAGTTGCGATAAGGCTGTGAAGTACTCTGTAGCTCTTAAAGCCGACTCGTGCCGTGAGGCTCAGGCTCGAGGTACCGGGCTCGGGCGGCACTCCCGGCTGGGCTCGGGCGCGTTCCCGGCGGGGACTCAGGCGCGTTCCCCGCGGGGACTCAGGCGCGTTCCCAGCGGGAGGCTCGGGCGCGTTCCCGGCGGGAGGCTCGGGCGCGTTCCCCGCGGGGACTCAGGCGCGTTCCCGGCGGGAGGCTCGGGCGCGTTCCCCCAGCGGGAGGCTCGGGCGCGTTCCCCGCGGGGACTCAGGCGCGTTCCCGGCGGGAGGCTCGGGCGCGTTCCCCCAGCGGGAGGCTCGGGCGCGTTCCCGGCGGGAGGCTCGGGCGCGTTCCCCGCGGGGACTCAGGCGCGTTCCCCGCGGGAGGCTCGGGCACGTTCCCCCAGCGGGAGGCTCGGGCGCGTTCCCCGCGGGGACTCAGGCGCGTTCCCGGCGGGAGGCTCGGGNGGCGCGCTGCCGCCAGGGGCCGGTGTTGTCCGGGCGATGCCGCCCCGCGGCCGGCGCTCCGCGGGAGGGGGCGGGGAGCCGGGGCGCGTCCCGCACTTCCAGCACATCCAGCGCATCCAGCACGGCCTGCCGCCGCTGCGGGACGCGTCAGCGCGGGTGTAGGAGTATAAGTAGGGAAAAGCTGCTTGCTGGCAGCGCCCGGTTTGGGCTGGCCGTTCGGCCGCGCTGCCCCGTGCGTATCCCAGCACAGGGACACAGGCAGGCTGCTGGGATGCGTTCCCCGAGGCTTATGTGGTGTGTGCTCTACTTCATTACATTTCCAATGGATTCTGCAGTTTCGGAGGCTCTGACCTCCGCGGGAGCCAGCCGGCTGCTGCTCTCTGTGAATCTGCCCGGCTCGGCCCGTGGAGCAGGGAACATCCCGCTCTGGAAGGGCGAAGGAAGCGGGGAGGGGAGGAGGGAAAGCAAAAAGCGACTGGGGGCTGCAGTAACAAAGAGCTCATCTTTAGGGCTTCATGCAGCTGAAGAGGAGGTGGCGGGGACCTCCTTTACCATTAACATTACTAAACTATTTTAACACTAAAGGCAATCTGTCATTTTGAGTAAATTCTCTTCTGCTTCTATAAACACAGCCGTAATCAATTAAAGACCTACTTGTGAAGGAGCCATTGTGTGCAGCCCCATTCAGACATTGCTGAGTTGTCTTTTAGACAGCCTGTGGGGAAACACTGGTAAGGTGATGGGAAAGTTCAAAGTGCCTAACTTTTCAATGTGGATTTTGTTATTGAGACTTTTTTCTCTCTCTTTTTTTCCATATTGCTTATCGCAGCCAGGATGAAAAATGGTTGATATCTGTCTCTGCATTTAACATTTATAACATGTTCTGCTTGGGAGGTTCTGCAAATATTTAAAATGATTCGCTAATGTAATTCCTTGGGGGATTTCTGCATGGCAGCAAATCAATTACTAATCTGAAAGTATTAAAAGAACAAACAAATCCTATAGAGACTGTACATCCATATACACATATTTATATTTGTGCACATGGGCTCAGTTCCTAAAGCATTAGACACCAGTCCAATACAATTTTGTGCAGTGAAATAGAACCTCATTTACAGTGGTTTGAGGATGAGAATTACTGACACCAGCCCTTCAAAAACTCAGAGTTCCATTTCATATTGAAAGGAACAGTCACAAAGATCACTCCAATGACTCAAATTACTTTGTTTTTTTATCTTTCTATTTCACTGAATCACCTGTGCCTTCTGAGTCTGTGAATGTTACTAATCTTTGTAGAAGCAACCAAAATAAACAAGGAAACTTGAACTTAACCTAGGTTATTTTATTCTCTTTCATTTTTCTGAATGGAGAAAAAGAGAAAGTTAAACAGAAGAGTGTGTATAAGGAGACAAAATTCTTACCCATGTTTTCGTAGATTTTTTTTTTTCTCCTTAACATTGGCATGGATTCTAGGAACGTGAGTGAGAACAGAAAAAAATAAATACGACTGGAGTTACAAATTTTCCCATTTCTTTGTGTTTGCAGTAGAAATAAATGTAAGGAAATTTTAAGAATGGTCTCTATTAAAACAAAAACAAAAAAAATAAGAGTCAATATTTAGAGATATTGTGGAAAGAATTGCACCTGTAGAATATGGATTTCATTGGGCTTTCTGCTGTAGTTACATTTGGATCCATTGTCAATCTTCACTGCACAGTCAGGGGAAGAGTCTCACAGGAAAAGGGGAAACGTGTTTGTATCACTCTGGAAATTCATAAACACACTGCCTGGGGACTCAAGAATGACAGTGCCTTGTCCCAAGGAAAGTCACTTAAAATTACCATTAGGCCAAACAATCTTTTGACAAGGTGTAAATTCTTTCAAAATGATGGTTTAAAAAAAAGAAAAAAAAAAAGTAAAGCATGATGATCATAAAGAAATTGTCTTTCTTGAAAATGTAGTGAAAAATCATAATTTATGAGAAATGTACTATTCTTACAGTGCCTAAGCATGTACCAGTTAAAAGCAAAATGAATAGTACCTTTTTCTAGGGCACTTGGGGCAGACTTAAGCTCAGTCGTGTGCTATACCAGTACTAGCCAGCAAACTTTCTTAACTTCATTTTTCTGTGAATGACAGTTTTTTGGAAGTTTTACAGTAGAGCCTTGGTGCATATACCAGGCACTTTGTAGATGAGTCAGGACACCTTAACTAAATCTATTCATTACCCTGTCCCCATTGGGACAGGCAAAAGCTGCCAATTTGATGTTGGTAATGTGGATGCTGCATTAGGGAATTGGCTAAGCCTGCCAGATTTCATTCCTGAACTTTAGCAGCCACAAAAGAGTATTTCTCTGTCATCTGTAATTGATTCAGAGCCAGGTCCCAAAAGGACAAGCTTCCTTTTGTGTGCCATCTATACCAGGGTCTAAGGACACATAGTGCTACAACTTCTTTTTTTTTTTTTTTTTTTTTAAGTTAGATCATAGGAAACGTCTTGAAAAAGAAAAGAAATAAAATCCAAGTTGTCATAAATTATATTTGTGAGCTTTCTAAGATACATTATTTATTAGCTTTATTATTACATTCTGGGCCATACTTTCAGAAAACAGCCACAGTCAGTTTATTATAATCTGAGTATTTAATGTCAATAGTGTTACCATTTGGAGATTAAATGAAGTCTGAAACCAAAACAGAGAAAAAATGTATTTGTACAAAAAATAAATTTTCCAGTACTTCAGCTCACTAAGCACAGTACTTATTATCATCAGTTCATATTCAGGTCAGATTCCTTCTTCCTTTGAAAAACAGGTTGAAAGCCCTTTGAAGGCTTTTCCCATCTTCCCCTTACCCATCTGGTTACAAATTTAGTAATATTATTCATTATCACTTTGTGTTTCACATTTATATGTTCTGCATCTACTGTGCAACACATTAAAGATTTCATGACAGTAAATCAAATACTCCTAATAAGGATTATTAGCATCATCAGTCCATCCTGGCAACATTCTCAATTCATTCTCTGTAAAATATCTCAGAAATTTAGCAAGTAGGACTCTTAGATAGCAAAATTGGTGCCCAGTCCTAGTATATTTTGTGGCTCGTGTTTCAAATCGTTTTAAAAACACCAGAGTATTCCCACAGCTTCTATTCCCAGTTTTCACCCTAGAAGTGACTCTTAATTTGTTGAAGCAGGCATCATCTGTCTGAACTTGAACACATTCACTGTATTTGTTCCTTGTATTCAAATACAAGTATAATCTACTAGAAATGTTTTTCAAAATGCTCTCAAAACATACAGGCTTACTCAGATGAAAGCACACAAGTGCTATAAATGCTTAGGACAGAGCCAAGAACAGAGAAAGCTGTGTTTGGAGGCTAATCATAGTTCAAACCCAATGGTTTCAGTGGTGAAGCCTTCCTTCTCCTTCCCCACCCACTCGGCTGGGTAAGCAAAAGAACCCAGAAAGGGTGAGGCCCAGCCACTATAAATGTTCAGAGGTTTAATGAATGTGCTGTAGCTTTCACCTACTAACTGCAAGGCCTTCTCAAGCAGACTCCAAATTCCTGCTGAAGACTTTCTTTCCTGGACTAGGCCTGGCATTCCTGGGAAACAATGGCCCTTTTCAAGTCACCTCTGAAATTTCACAGGTGAAGGGAACAGGGCAGTCATTTGATCCCATCCACAAGAAGCCTGTGAGCATTTTAGAAAGTGAAGACAGAGTCTATCATGGAAGCAGTGGCAAAGCTGGTTAGTGGCAGAAAAAGGCAACCTGGACCCACAGCTCAGGAGAGCCCTGTGAAGCATAAATCCATTTGTCTTTTACCTCATGCTACAGCTTCTCTCTCAATATTTTCAGACATGGGCTACACAGCCCACAGAGCTCAGGGGACAGGTCTCCAAGTTGTGTCATGTGCTTTGGAACAGTGGTTTTCATGCTTCCTATAGCCAGAACTTTGAGAAGAAGCAAGTTAAAGGAAACTGTTGTGGGGATATGGTATTGGGTATGGAGAACACTCATAAGTTGCACATGAGCTCAGGCTTTTGAAACGCTCTTTAGTGACCTCATTTCAGGAAGCATATCATAGTAACTCCAGTTGATTTGTTATAACAACATGATCAAATTAATTAGAAAACATTCAGAATGGGATGCTATGAGTGTTACCTGTGCATTCATAACACAATGCACTCACTCAGAACTTAAAAAGGCTGGATTTGTAGATATCCAATACTCCAGACATCCAAATACAATATTCTGAAGGGGTGCAAGGGCTCTCAGTTCTGTGAAGACAACTACAGAAACCTCCCAGATGATCTGGTAAATATTCAGAATTCTTAAGCTAGAATATGTCACCAGTTCATGTTATAGGGGATTATTTTCTTCACATAGTTAAAAAAAAGAAAACAACAACAACAAAAAAATCCAACTCACTTTCATATGGTAATTGTTATATTGAGTAATATTTTGCCTCTAAAATTCTGAGAACTCATGGATTCTGCCTGCAGCATGTTACAGGGAATATTATGCTTATTGAACTTTCTTTAGAAGAACTTGAGAGATACTTGAATACTGAAACTCATTTAAGAGTTCAAATCTGAACTATTTTCTGAGAGCAAGTCTCTGTGAACTAACCAGGTCATTTGATATGCAAAAGTACCAGCAAGGGGACAATATACATGCTTAAGACAAGCTAAATAATGACTGACTAGTAAGAAAGCAATATTTCATACATGAATTAGGCCTCTGACCTAACTCATCCAGGCAGGGGAAAGTTGCCTTGATTTTATTCAATGTTTATTTTGAAATAGCTCTTTCCTAGTATTACAAGGTGTAACCTGCTTCAGTGCTTGCTTCACTTCCTGTCTTTGTACCATAATGAAGAAGTGTTCTCTTGCTTTTTCTCCCATTAAAAAATTCTAATTATTGCCAGCAAACAGATTCTTGTTCAACATTTTTGTGAGAATCAATAAAGAAATCCAAGTGTACACAAAAGTGAAAACTAATTAGCTAAACGAAAAAGCGATTTAACACTATGGTCAACCTGCATTTCCATCTTGAATCTAAATTCTGTTCTTGGAGAAATTAAGGTCTGCCTTTTCAGTTTTCCAGTCAATGTCATTAACTGAATAATTCCCCTTTTTCCTCACGAAAAGGTCAAGTTGGTGTGTAAGTCAAGAAATATTTACGGAGACAATGTGAAATGATTCATATGACTAAGATGAGAAGCCATTATGTTGTGTAATCAAGAGGAATTAGGGGTAGTTTCATACTTCATATGTGGAGAATATTCTTTCATTTTAAGTCCATCTTTTACAATGTAATTGTTTATATGCATTTCACTGAAATGCTGAAGCCAAAGTGGACTGTAACCATTGAGAAGAATTTCTGAAGGGAAACAAAACTTCCCTAACTTACTCTTTCCTCTTTCCATCCTTCATTTCATCTTCACTCACTGCATACATGCATATGTATTTTTAAATTCTTTTACGCCAGAGATGTTTCTTCATGCTCATTGCATTTTGCTAGGCAAAAAATATACTTTTCAGTAAACATGAGATGGACATACTGGCCCACCTCAGGCCTGACAATACAGGTTAGAATGTTGCCAGGCCTATGCTGCAAATCAGCAGTTGGTTTTGCTATTGTGAGGATACCAGCAATACCATCAGTAGTGCTTATGTCACCATTGCTAAATACCTGTACAATCATTATATTTGGTCTTGTTTTCATTCAAGCTCTTCCCACCATACTTTAGAGTTGTTACTGAAAAAATCTAGCTCCCTGCCTAATTTCTTAGATATCAAAAAGCTGAAAATGACACTCCAGGTTTCTTTGTCCATTCCTGGCAGCTGCCTCCACATCATTAGGCTGAGCAGCAGCACGCTAGAGCAGGCCCTGAGAGAGACAGGCAGTGCAGGCAGGGTGAAGCACAGAGGGGACGCTGCCAAGGAATTGCTTCTTGGGTGAACAGAAAACAAGGGGGCTCTGGAATGTGCTCACAGGACTTGTGCTGAGGTGCTTTCCAAAGAAAGTGGGTCAGCCATGCCACCCTCACAAAGGCTGGTGCAGTTTCCCGCAGAGGAAGGCTTGTTTTCCACAGGCTCTCCACCCATAAGGCAGAGATCCAGGGCTGATTGGCAAAGGAAGGACGAGTTGGTGGGAAGCTCTCCTGGGGGCAAGTCCGACTGAAAAGGCTGGAAGCACTTGCAGAGGTATGTGAGGCAAAAATGTTGTTACAATACTATTTATAAATTATTTTAAATTTTTTTTTTAGAGTTGGATTTAATAACTATGGTATTGGATGACACAAAGGGCTTTAGAATTACTTGAATAGGTCTTTTGGCAACCTTGGTCTTGCTTTACCACAAGAAATCCTCAAGAACTCTCCGTCATTGTCACACATTGAAGTTCCATTTCAATTTTTCTGCAAGTCTCCCTTTTAGTACTGAGCTTGAGCTATTGACGGCTTGTGACTTTGAAAAAAGCAGAACCACCTCGGTATTTGAGTTATCATTACCCCCATTCAGTCCCTTTATTTGTACGTGTGGAAGTTGTTTTTTCTTGTTTGCTGGAACTCTGTTTCACCACATTGCTGTTTGAGTTGGCCGTGTTATGCTTTTTATTAGAACAAACAGAGGTCCAGAAACTGATGAAATATAAATAGAAGGTTCACTGTAGTCTACTCTTTTCAGGGAAAATAAACATCATGGGATGTTTAACAAACCCCCACATAATTCTGTGATATATCTTCCTGATTAGCAGCTAAAATCTAAATGGCACATTCTTAGAGGTAAAACTAACCAGTAAGATTATGCTGATCTTTGCTTAAAGGAACCTATTTATCTCTCTATTTTTATAATTTTCACACGTTTCCACTATTTCAGATGTGCGGAATTGATATCTTGCTACAATGCTATGTGTAAGTTTCATCAATAAGAGAATGAAATCCTCAGAATTCCTGCAATCAGCTTTCCTTTTTCTTTTCCTTCCTACACAGTAATGGAAAAGAGTGTGTGGGTTTTGTTGGTTGGGCTTGTTTTTCCTCAAAAGAAGGAAAAAGAGTTTTAAACAGGCTATGTTGAAGGTTTTGTGGGAATTTCAACTGGGAAGAGCAAGACAAATATAATCAATGCTATCAGTTCTAACTTTGGCAGAATGTGCTGTCTGGTAGTGTTCTTGGTGAGGCACACAATGTCTGTCTGTTAGCACAAAAATGGATATTTTCCTTCACTGTGCTACCTAAAAGCAGCTATTCTCACTTTGGAGTGCTAGCCACTGGAGATGGGCTAAATTTGTAGTACCCATTACCTGTAAAGCAAACCAAAATAGCCACATGAAACCTGACCCATAGAGAACCTCAAAATGCCAGGGCTGTGCATTTGCTGCTCAGACCAGAAATGTGCCCTCTCTTCCCCACCTCACACCCCAGCTCTCCCCAGTCTTGGAGAAGTAAATAGGGCCATTCATATAGAGACACAGGGGGAATTCTGAAAGTTATAAAAAACTCTCGGTATGTAAAGATGCCTCCTACAGTGCTAACCACGATACTAATGATGAAAAAGCTACACCCTACTTGTGCAAACTGGCATCCTTTTTACTGTACATTACTTTTTATCCTTTTATGAGGCTTAAAGTCAGTGGTAAACCTTCTACTGGATCTAGCTGCCACTAGATTTCTCCAGTGATGTTTTAGAGCTTAAACACAGATAGACATTTTGCAAACATAGCACTACTTATTCCACCAATACACTGCACTTTAGCTGCCCCTCTCCCTTTTTCTTTGTGTATTATTTAACATGTTACTCTAAAGGCTCTTTGGATCATTGGCAGTGTCTGCCTGCATGTGTGTGTAGGCAGAGCTGGGCTTAGTGTGATCTACACTAAAAATGTTATTAACATAGTTCTGCAGAAGTTTCCAGTCTAAGGTCTTCTTCTTCTAGTTGTATAGCAGCCTCCCATCCCAGGAGGGGAAGCTAAAACCTGCTTTTCTGGTATTGATTCCCCCAGCCTATCCAGGTTTCACAAACCCCCTTCAGGAACCTTTCTCAAAGGTCTACAGAAATGGGAAGTTAAATTAGCTTCCCTAGATTCAAACTTCTCCAGACTTGTAGGGGGAAATACAGCAAATACCCTTGGATGTATTACATTATGATGTATTCTGTTCATTATGGAATTCCCTTCAGGGAGAACTCTGCGTGCAGTCCAAGTTGTAGAAGAACTTAGACTCCTTTTCCTTTATCAAGTTCACAGCTGGGCTTTACAGGATTCTGTGATAACACTGCAGCAAAGTAGCATTGAATTCTGGTGTGGGGGGCAACAGGAGTGTTGACTGAGTGTTGAAATGGTATCAGAACACTCCCTTAAAATACATTTTTAAATTCCATGGGCTCTCTTCCCCCTTTGTTTACTCTTCTACTTAATTCAGTTTATCAAAGTCATAGCCCTAAATTAAAAACAAACAAACAAAAAAAACAACAAAAAAAACCAAACAACAAAAAAAACCCCACAAAAACAAAAAACACCACAGATTTTGGTATGTATTGCAATAAATGGCTTAACTGAGCAAAAGCCTTACTTTTATTCTTTATGTGCTGTGAACACATTGCTGATGATCTACTTGGCTCTGCACAAATTGGGGAGATGGAAATGCAACTTCACTAACAGAGATGATAAATGTGTAACTCAGACTTGTAGATTCCCCTATTTTTACTGTTAGGATTGAAAAGTGAAATTGGTACACAGCTTTAACAAAACATTCAAGATAAAAAGCTATCACGAGTTCAGAGAATACTGTGGTAAACACAAAGGTGGAAAATGAAAGCCGTTCATCAGAAGCAGTTGTTCAGTAGAAGACACTGCATGGGACCTTTTCCCTCAGTGCTCAGGTGCTGTATGAGCCAGTCAAGAGATTCCAGTTCATTTCAATGGGGAATTTTTGAAGGAACCTCAATAACTCTTAAAAATCTGTAATGTCTGGTGAGATGTTTTTAGTCTGCTTCCTCACTGAATGACTGGCACATCACATGGACCCTTTATCTGTATGCCTGTTAAGTTCTTCTATTATAATTTCCATACTTTGTCAATGTGGTTTTTTTACTTTAAAGACTGAGAAAAACTCTTTTTCTCATTTTTTAAAGTAATATTTCCAGATAAATATTGAAACAAATACCATATAGATGAGGCCTACCCTTCTGTTCAAAGCATATTTGGGGCCATACTGTGGGTGTCACTCTTTGTTCATCTGTGACCTCTCCAAGTTATTTTTCCAAACACATTTTTCATCATTTGAACATAGAGGCAAAAATGCAAAGACACTAAAAGTCTGCAACAAAAATTCATTTGTACAGCTTACTGACCCACTATAACTCTCTAAATCACAAATGCTGAAGGAGAATATCTATTACTGGGTCTCCGAAGAAGATTCAGAATGAAAATAGGTAAATATAAGGTAGTTGTACCCTGTCTTCAGCTTTGTCTGTTTTGATTTTCCTTTTTATAGTACACATTTGTCAGTGTACATGCACACACATGCATAAACACACACGACATGAGTGGATACTAAATAAACAGCCCTATAGAGAGGGAGTACAATATTTCACTGACTGTAGAATGAAGCCCAATTTTATTGGCAGACTTCAATGATGCTAGACAATAAAACATTTGTACGTTTTGCTGCAGACAGTCTGGCTGGCAGTTTCAGCAGCTCTAATTTATTGTGAATAAATAATTTTCTGGAATCTCTGAGGAGTAATTTTAATGCTCCGAAAAAAATTAAAATCTGGCATGCTGTTAAATTTGTTTTCTGTTGTTTTGAACCAAAAATACTTAAAATGAAAGAATTTTAAACCCCACCCTGATTTCAAAGATAGTACTTTGTAAAAGTTAAATCTCCCAGTTTCACACTGGTTTTACACATGAATAATTTTTGTTTACTTCATCTTTATATTTAAAGGCATGCCAAATACCATCTGTTTGCAGGTTTTTTTCTGTGTTATTTCTCAGTACCAAGCAGAGAAATTGTCCAGGTCAAAGAACTCCCATATTTCTGTTGAGTACATTTAGTTGCTGTTTGTGTTTCTGTCCTACCATAAATGGATTATTACTTGTAGCATAATGGTGATCAGACCATTTCCAAAGGCAGTGTGTTCTTGAAGCATGAAAAAGAAATTCAAAAAGGCAGTGTAAAAAACTACTTCAGAATATGCTAGAAGCCAACTGTAAAAATATAGATGGAGTCAATTAGTTGATTCAATTTTGCAGCCATCAGCAAAAAAAAGAAGCTTTACTTTCCACAGTTGCTGAGTACATTTTTTCCATGAGGCACCTCACAGTTCCTGCCAGTAGACTAATATATAATTACCTATTGCACTTTTATTAAATTCTTACTACCTTGATGTACCCAAAAGATACCAAATAAGAAACTAAACTAAGAAAAGGGATAAACTTCAATCACCAATAGCATCATTTAAACACCTAACATAATTCCAAGAAACTGTACCACTTATAGCTTTATTGATACTCAGCATAAATAATCTCTATAGTGATCACAGAAATACAGTAAAATTAAAATCTGTACTGGTAATAGGAAATTGTAATGGTGTATTGTAATTCACTGTGTGAATTTAGTTGTAGGTCTCATTCCCTGTAATGTCCAAAGGGCTTTCTACAGACTGGTTACACGGTGAGGAAACAACCCGTAAACCTGCAAAGTAAATTTGAGAAACAGAAAAAGGCTACACATACATTTTTTTGTGTGACTGGATAGCATCATCAAAAAGCTAAATGCCTATTTGAACACTACTTCAAAGAAACAGAGGATCTTCCTTTTTGTAGCAAAGTTGTGTGACCCTGTGTTCCCAAGGAGTCACTGTTTTCTTTTCCTTGCCCGTCTTTACAGGGAACTGTTTCCTACTTCAAGTGCAAATCCAGCAATACCCTCATCACCATTTAGCCAGGCTGAAAGCCTTCAGCATATTTGTATGAGAATGGACAATAAGCAGTGACAGGCTCGCCTGTGCCCTAGCAGAGAGCAATATACCTGCCATTAGCTACTGCCACCTCTATTTATTTGAGTTGGCACTAAGAATGCAAAAACTCTTTGCAGCACAAAAGGCCCTTCCCTCTGACTGCAGACAGCCAATGTCAGTCCCACCAATGGTTGCACTCACAGTCCTCCAAGCAACTTGGCTACAGCACTACAAGCCATGAATTTCTGATTCCTTTTGTCTACCTGTGCTCCAGTTGTTGAATACTCTGTGAATTCAGTGAGACAAGGGTGATGACATTTTCTCATATAAATATTTCATTCCAATTTATAAAAGTTCTGTCTCAGTCCTGTTTTGCTTTTGGTTTTTGGTTTTTTCGTTGCTGAAGCCTTCACTTTATATCACTTGGTCCTGAAATCCTGAAATAATATTTTTTCTTATGATATTTACTTCACAGTATAGCACCTAGAAATGCAGAGTATACCTTACCCACCTGAGAATGACACAGGAGTGGGCACTTTGAGAGTCTGCATGGGTACTACAAATTCCCTATCAGCTACATGGTTCCTTATTTCAGTGTGTAAGGCAGGGATAGCACACTTCCACATAGAATACACATTGGCATTTACAAATGCTGCCATCTGTTGCTTTTCAATAGTTTGTTCTTCCATTGATTTCAGCACAGTTTGAAGAAGGGTACAGTGGTGTGTAGTAGCACTCAATAACTTAACAACAGACAATTTCCTGGACACAGAGAAGTAAATCTTTGCTATAAATGGAATCTAATTTAATTTAAATCCAGGCTAAAATCAGGTATCACTTCAAGTATTCATAATCCAAATACTCATACAATGACCAACACACCCTTTACAGGGATTGGAAACAGAGATTCCAGATGGAATACTGCCTGGATGCCACCAATTTTATGGTATCTGAACCGCTTCTAGGCCATGAAACACTATGATAAGGTGCACAATTTATTAATCTAATACATTAGAGATAGTTAATTTTCCTGAATGAGTCTAAAATTTGGTGCTATCTTTGTCAGTCAGTGGGTCAAATTTTTTATGTTTTACAGTGTCATGCAAAAAATAGATGTAATAAAAATTGTTTTAATAAGTCAACAGGACCAGATAAATCTTTGCATTGTGAAATTCAGAGGTTGGTTATCATATCATATATCATATCATATGCCTTGCCATAACTCCTATGAGTGGATATTTTCTAAATGCCATGTGTTTTGGTTTGGTTTTCCCCCCATGAGGCATGAATGAAACTCAACTATCAAGTTTAGTGTTCTATTATCTTCCTATGCCAGTGGAATGGAAAGAGACTCATCAAAAGGGTATTCAAAGTAACTGAATCTAACATAGGCAGTACGAATATCTTTCATGAGGCTACAGACATACACATTCATAGTCAAAGTCCATATTCACTTACTACTGCAGTAGTGACAGGAATTTCTCAAGGACAACATATTGATACTACTGAATGTATTCCTTATAAGGAAACTGACAATGGATCTAATTTCTGAGAAGTGAGTCTATATGTTCTGAGACCTTACAGTAGTAACTTATCTATTGTATCCATTATATTTTGCCCTTCCAAGGAAAAGATGCTATTTCTTTTCCCAAATATTAATAATTAGTGAGGAAAAATTGGTTAGAATGCTACCATGAAGTTGTCTACTACAAAGTATCTGCATTGCCTGGAAAAAAATCCTGCTATATATTTCTAGATGTAAGTTAATATATATGTGTATTTAATAATTCTCTTTCCAGCTGAAAGCAATTCTTTGCATTTACAATGCCGTTATGAGCACATGGAATTCAATAAAAACATTCACATCAACTTTAAATAGATTTTGGATTAGGCCTTTAAAAACAAAAAGAAATGCTCTGTAAGTCTTTAGCAGTGCTGTTTTGCTAAGTATGAAATCTTTTAGAAGCAATCTTCAGAGCAATTTTTGTTTGCATGAATGTCTTTTTTTTTTTTAATTTTCCACAAAAAAGCTCAGCAATGGCTAAAAAATGGCTAATGACTTGAAAAAAGACAAAATAACTGGATATAATCATCATATATGCTCACTGGTTGGCTTGCAATTTCATCAAGTATTAACAACATATTTAATTGACTGTTCTTATGAGTTCTGATGGGTTCTTTTTAGACTACTACTGCATAGGTTATGCATACTAAATCTACAACATAAAAATACGTAGCAGTATGCTTTAACAAGTTGTTCAAACTTTATTTTCTGGACACTATGGTATAAAGTTTCTATAATTCTATTTCATGTTCCAAGCATTCATCTGTAAAATAATATAAAGATATTCCATAAGTACCTACCAGAAAGGCTATGTATTCCAAAGGCACTTGCTGTATTATTTTACTCAACAATGAATGTTCTTTGAGACTCAGTATCTCCCTAGAAGGAGAAAGAAAAACCTCACCTGTGTATTCCTAGTGTTTTGGAAACAGTCAAGTAACTGATATACAGTAGAGTGTATTTTATTTATCATTTTATCGCCAGATGGATAGAATAAATTTTCCTTAATTTCTACAAGCACAAAATCTATCATTGCTGTGATACCAAGTAAATTAAAAGAAAGTATCAATGAAAAGAGGTATGGTGGTTTTTAGCACAGATTGTGCAAGAAGTGACATCAAAATGCCAAAAGTATGTAGTCCTAGGCTGGATATTTAACATTTAATACATCTCTTGAAAAAAATTCCATAGGATGTACCCACTTAGGAAGACAATATGTACTTGCTAAATTAGGTAACGCTATTTGCTAAGATATTAGTTCCTGATTGTTGTGTTAAACGCTTTTACCAGAAATGGCCAAATAGATAACAACTAATGGGTTTCAACATGCAGAAAGAAAGAATTGGTTAGATATGGGGGAAGGCATTCGTATCATAAGAACTTGGAGAAGTATCATATTCCCACCACAAGGAATTAGATAGGCATTCTTCAGCAATGAAATGGACATAGATTCAGTCTCTTTTGGATTCTTCCAGCCATATGGTAAACTTTCACATTGAGAGTACAGGGGCAGCAAATATTGAGAATAATGGCAAGGCCAGTCATTAGCACAAATGATCTCCCCTGCTTGTTCTTCTTCATGCAGGTGTTTACAGAATTATCATTTTTTTTTTTTTCTTACAGGAGTTAATTCAGACCTTTTGAGGAATCTTTCAGCCTTTTTTTATCTGGCAAGACAGATTACATGAAGGAAAGATTCCCTTGTGGCTTTATAGAATGTAACATCCTCTCAAGTGGCAAGAAAGCCCCAGGCAGAAATGAGGTTAGCAAAAGAGTTTCTCAGCTATTTTATTGAGAAGGGTGATGAACCTATAAGCTGTGGTTAGGAATCTTTGGCAGGTTTCTGAACTGAACCCCCACTTCCTAATTTTCTAACCAGTGCCTTAACTAGAGATTGTGTCCTCTTTCCAAAATACATAGTAAGCAAACTCAAAGGGAAAATAAGGTCATTAATATATCTTTGCAAATATAAGATGTATAAATTGGCTACCAGACTATAGCAGACTCTTCTTTTGGTTATTTCAGTGACTGAAATACATTGGTTTTGATGTGTAAAATGGAGACCGAGTCCAGTTTGTTTGGCAGCACTGATACTTGTCACTGAGGAGCAGAAACTGGAATTGTGGTAAGATCTGGCCCCAACTAGATTTTATTGCAATGACGTACAGAGCTGACGGAGAAATTTCTGAAACTGGAAATTACAACCCACAAGAATTAGAGGATTTTAAACCCTGGTGAGATGTAACATTTCTTAAAAACAATAGATTAGAGCATTTTAATTCTGTAATGCTTTGGATAATTAATAAGTAATTTTGTTTGTCATTCATGCATATAATAAATTAATATACATTTTGTTTCCTTATTTATTGAGTCTTTAAATTCAGCAGATGAAAATCTCTTTCTGCCAGAAAATACACTTGATTATAGATGACTGTCAATAAAAAGTAAATCCAGCTCCAATGAAAAAATGTGCTAAAAGCAACTACCTGTTGAACTTTGAATCTTTATTTTCACTCTTTATAGAAATAAACACATTTATGGTTTGTTTATTGCTTGCAGAAAGAAAGCCTGTTCATCCTCCCCCGCTCCACCCCTGTCATTTGCTGGTCTAGCTACCGAGCAGAGCCTAATCACAAGATGTCTGTATATATCAAACAGATGTTCACCAGCAACAGAAAATCAATGTCTGGCATGAAGTTATATTGTGTTTGTAGACTGTACTGAGCACACTTACTTGAAAAGCAATGCTTTATGTCACTGTATCTGTATCTCATAAGAAAGAACAAGTGCCCACTTCAAGTTATGGATCACCTCTATTGTCATTTCGCAGCAATGTGTTTTACAGATGTCTGCAAATGAATTTTAGGCTGAACTCCTTTTGCTTCTGAACCATAAGGAAGTATGATATGCTATCTGTCTGGTATTTAGTTATTAAATTTTGGTTGAAGAGCAGTTAGAATCCCTTTGAATTCGTTTAAGAACAGTTTTAAACAAGACCTCTGGCAGTTGAAGTCTGACCAATGGGTCTGACAAGTTTGCAGCACATTACCTTTAGCTGGCAGTGATGTAGTAACAGCACTTTATTTCCTGTGAAGCCAACAGCTAACTCTTAACTTCATGTGAGAACTTAGATGGGGCTTATCAGCTCCTCCACGGCACTCTGCCCCTCTTGGGATCATGGTCTCTGTCTGTTATTATTGAGAGGGACAGGAATGAAACAGCAGCAGCACCGGGAGCCATCCTTTCAGACTATGTCTGACACAAGCACTGAGTGTTACATTATCTGCTTCACTGAAGCAGAAAGAGGAGACCATCAGGGAGCTGGCTGTGCTCCCTGCTTTTCTGTTCTTCCCAGTTTTGGACACACTAGTGCAACCTGTGGGCTGCTCTAGTCTCTGCCAGCTGGCAAGAGTTCCCAGAAGACAGTCTGTCAGTGAGGGTAGCTATGAAGCTGCTATGAAACTGGTATCTCCACTTTTCTCTCTGCTGTGATATGGCTGCAATGCCCATGCTGGGAGGGCTGGCAGGGGGAAACACTGCTGAAATCCGTGCAGGAGTCTCCCAGTACAGGGCTAATCATCACAATAGGGGTATGGGACCTGCCTCACCTCTCTGTTCACCACTCCAAATGGTATTAAGTCCGAGATACACATACCAAGTTCCCATTTGTCCTTCTGCAGAAATTTTTTTTAAAATAGTTTAAATCCAAGCATTTTTTTGAAAGTAATTCTTTGCCATCTTTGCTGCAAACAGAAATACTGTGTTCTACCACATTAATTCCAATGAGCTACCCTATCAAACCACAGACATTGTCTCCATTTTATCTTGAACCATAGGATAGAATACTTTGTCAACCACAAAAAACCCAAACCAAGCCAAAACAAAACTGGGAGGGATCAGCAGGCAAGTGGAAGAGCAATATACAAAAATAAAAACCTGTGAAATTCTGCATTAAAAAAACCACATTGAATTAGTACTTTAAACCCCATAGGCTATCTACCCAACTGCAAACTCTGCAAAATACACTTATACTAGAGATGCTTAAGAAACAGTCTGCTGAAATATGTCTAGCACAGTAATGCACAAATGCACATGGGTTCTTCAACTGGAATAACCTGGTTGAAATTGGAAATTTACACATGAAACCTTAGTCAGAGGTTTTGTATGTGAGTGGATAAGGACACATGGATACTTGGGCCATGAATATGCTCTCCTTCCTACCACAAAATGACATAGAAAATACATTTCCGACATACCTTGGCAACTGAACATAGAAATGCCATATGTTGAATAGCTAAGTAATTGCTAGACTAGATCCTTATTGAGCACTGGTCTTCCCTTTTGAAAACACTTTTTAAATCTAGACAATTATACTCACTGTCCAGAACCTGGGCTTCAACTTAGCTCTGCCAAGCTCTTATTCAGCACAGCTATGTGGGAGCACAGACAGCAGCAGTCCAGGGCTGCTGTACCCTGGATCAACTTGAACTCTTTCAGTAATGACATACACATTCTGCACCAAATCTTCTCTTTCCCCTTCAGTCTAAGCTCACAAATGTCTTTTGCAATGGGTAGAGTAAGCAATGAGAATAATGGCTGGCATAAAGTAATGTCGTGCTGTCTACAGCTTACCCTAGGGAATCCTCAATTTCCCTGTTAGGAATAAGTTAGGCTGAACATATTAATGAAAAGGATTCTGCTTTGAACCAGGGACTTGTTTTAGTAAAACCACTGTATTACTTTTGTTGAGGCAGTATGGTAGACACTGGATCTGTTTACTTACATCAGGTATGAATAGATACTATTCATTTTTTGGGCACATCTTGTAAAATAGTACAATGTTATATACTGATGAGTCCGAACAATAGCTGTTACCTTCTCAGTTTTCTTAACAGAGATTTTAGAAGACATTACCATCCTAGTCTAGATTTTTTCTCTTATTCTAACTGCAGAAGGATAAACTCTCATTTACTTTGTATTGTGATGCTTTATTCTTACTTAAGCGCTTAAATTATGCCAACATCTGGATTTATTCCTCAAACTCTCTTGTCTAGATAGTGACAAATCCTTCTTTCTCTTTTTCCTTTGGACAAATAAGGGAAAAAAATGTCAGATGGAGTCAGAACAAACAGTTTTCTTCTTGTAACAACAAAAAGAAAAAGAAACCCTTAAAGAAATATTTCCTCTAAACAAGCCTTCTCTTCTGGACAAGGCAAAATTTCAGGAAATAGACATAACCTTTGGATTCCACTCCTCTTCAGGGCAGAGACAAAGCAAAGATTTTAGTGAAGTAAGCAGGAGAGTCTAGAAAAAAGGGTTTCTATGTTCAAGTGGAGTTTGAGGTTTTTCCTCATTTAAGGGTAGATTGCAGCTAATAAAACATTTTGGCCACTGCCAAGACTCACTTTTGCTTCTAATTTCACATGCTCCAGAAAGGCTTTCATCAGAGCTACCAAGAAGCATTGAGTTGTGGTCCTGTTTTTAACTCTTGTCTTGCTTCCCAAAAGCACTGCCAGGTGTCCTGGCCACATGTTCTGCAGTGTGTATTCTCATAATCAACTCAGTTCTTAGTGTTATACAGAAATAACTATTACAACCTTAGGTATTAAGAAAGGAACTGAGAATGAAACAGAAACATTATAATGACAGCACATAATCAATGAGGTGCACATGAATTGATTAACATGCAGTTCTAGTTCCTCATCACAGAATAAACAGGCACAGACAAAGGTATAGAAGGCAGCAAGGATGCAGACACAGGACTGTCTCCATACAAGAAAAGAACTAGAACTACACCTTGAAAAGAGACAAATGAGAAGGATTAAAATAAGGCATAAAATTAAATTAAATAGTCAATAATTAATAATGACATGGAGAAGGAGAGTAAGAAATTTATATTCTTAGTCTCTCCTAGTACAAGATACAAGGAGCATCAAACAAGGTATTAGTATCAGATCAGAACCACAAAGTCTGTTACCTAGTGAAAATCAGTGCCTCAGACTGCTGTCAATTTAAATTACTTTATAGGTATATTTATAGGTCACTCCTCTCTGTTAAGTGCAAAGAACAAGTAAAAGAGTTTATTATGTAGCTCAGAGCAAACCCCACATTATCCTTCTGTAGCTGCTCCCTATGGCCCTTATTTTGGTGTTTTGGCTACTGTTTTATGTTCTTCCCATCTGGTGACTTGATTCATTTGTGCCACCACCTTCATTAATTTGCCTCTTCGAATCTTCAGCTGGCAGGCAAGTATTTCCTTTCTGCTTCTGTCTTTCTTCTTGAAAGGAAGAAAGGGCAGAAAGTTTGAGAATTAAGTACAGTGGTGAACAAGAAGAAACTGAAAAAAACATACTTCAAGTCTTGAATATTTCAAGTGTTCGGGCACATAGAATTTCAGAGAGTGAGATGACCCTCAAAATGAAAAAAAAAAAAAAAACAAAGAGGGAGACCATCTAAAAGTTTCTTAAAGTATTTAATTCAGAATCACTAATTTGAAACCAGGAAACTGTAATTGGATGGTGTGAAAAAGCCACTGTAAAATTAAATAGCTTTCTTTATTCCTTCTCTTCCTTTTCTGCCTTGGTTGTCCATCCAAATTTGAGTGCTTCAAGATGTTTGTTTTATACTTGACACATTTTAGCAATACTATAGGCATAAATAGAATTATTGCTGTTAGAATGTAAGACACCCTTGACTTCTCTCTGACAAAACAGCAGCTCTGTGACTCTGTCACAGCCTCATGGCTGGCCTGTGCTGGAATTAGAAGGTTTCTCTTTGGTTTAAATTATTAAGGTCTTCCGAAAGCTTAAGTGGAAAATTTGCTTTAGGATTTTGCAGTTACACATAGGAAATCTCTGCCAGGCTGCAAGTTAAAGCAGTGACAAGGAGTGTGTGGAGTCAAGGAATCACTTCACCTCGTCCCACCAGTTACCCACCGCCTACAGCTTCTCACCCTGGCTGATTAATGGGGTGCTGGCCCGACAAGGCAGCCTTGTTCTTCTCCATAGTTGTTACACTGCAGTGCTTGTAAGTTCCTTTCAAAAGTGTCAGAAATAAAGACAAGTTATAAATGCCCCATTTCTTTTTGTTTCAGGAATCCATCCTGGTGCTACAATATCCAAGATGTCCACTGAAGTTAAAAGACAAGCTTATTTGGTCAGGATTCCTTTGCCCTTTCTGCTCTTTTCTGTCAACATCCCTGATTTCTTCTTTCAGCACTGAAAACATATAAACTAAATATATCAGTAAGTACAAGACTAGTCCAGACAACTCCTTTAGCTGTTCAGTGGTTTTATTTCAGTGTTTCCCTTTCACCTTGTTCGTTGTTCAATTTTATACTCTGCTGGAAAAAAAACCTCTGAGTGTTGCCTCAGCTTCTGCTCCTGCTTCTTTCTGCTGTTTTTAACAGTTGTGAGTGGACATCCCTTCTACTGTCTTGCTGTTCAAGATTGGAAAATTGCTAAAGCCCTGTTTTCCCACTGATTTCCCCCCAGTCCCAGCTGTGGCTCAGATGAATTAGCCAGGTAAAGCCAAAAGCTCAGAAATGCACACAACTTTCTGCAAGCACTAATCCCCCAGTGTAATTTGTATAATGATAGGAAAAAGGAACAAGAAATAAAAATCACTGGATGCAGAGAGAACACTGAACTTTTATGCAATATGTAGCATTAAAAATTTTTACTACATTGTAGGACACCCTGCGTAAACTTGTCACCAAAAGAATTAATAAATAAAACAATTAATAAAAGTCAAGTGTAGGCTGTACTTCAATAAGGGAGCCTCTCATAATTTCAGGATTTATATTGTCTTCTAATTATGCTTTTTAAAAGTGGATACAATAAGATTTTATAACTGTGTGTACAATAACATTTATCATGTACTTTGGAACAAAATATTATTTGTTTATCTTTGAATTTAAAGATGAGCAACACTCTGGGGAAATACCATATTAACATTGGGGTTCTCTTAATAAGTGAAATCTGAGCCCATAAATATTGCAGTTTGAAATATATCATAAAGAATGTTATCCCACTATGGTCTGCAGCTCTGATGTTGCAATTTTGATTAAGAAAATTTGCAGCTTCTGTAAATTATCAGCTTCTCATAGTCAGTTTGGAGATACCAGGGCTCCACATGATGCTAATAAATAGGTGAGTGCAAAAAGTGACATTTCTTTCCATAGAAAAGCAGACTTGAATATAAAGCAATAAGTGAAGCAAAGTGCATATATAGCATATGGAGTTTATGATGATCCAAAAGACATTTCTGTTTTTCTAAATAATTACAATTAACTTCCTCTGATCACACAATTATCTAAGAGAAAATTTGAAAAGAAAACATAAATTTTTCATTGTCAGGCCTGCTCAAATATATGAATATGGCACATGGGACAGCAATTAGTGAACAGAGTCACTATTATCCTCTGCAATCATTTCCAAACAAATGAAGAAAGAAGGCTGCAAAGCCATATGGTACATATATTATAAAGTAACCTGTTCCATTCTTTAGACTTACTATTACTGCTTTTGACACAGCTACAGGAAATAAAAAGCTACTGGAATGCAGACCAGGAAAATGTATTCCCAGAAGGCTTTGCAGAATGAGAGGCTGGAATCATTGAGTGGAAACAGACTTTGCAAAGCAGTCTCCCATTCTTTGCTGCTTAGATGATCTGCTCAAATATAAAATACATTCTACAAATGTGGCCGTATTTAGTAGCTGTGCTTTTGAGATACTTGTGGAAAGAAAGCAAAAGAAAGGAAAGAGAAAAAGACTTTTAAAAAGGGTAAGTCTCTTCATGGAGGACCGTAGTGAAGACTAGAAAATAACTGCTTTCAAGATAGGAAGCACAAACAATTCATACTTAGTATGTAAGATTTGATTTTTTTTTCCTCTATCCTTCTTAATGGACTGGTTAAAGGAACCATATCAATACATATGAAAAATATATGATACACAAATCCTGTAAAACTCATTTTTATAATATTGAAGAGTATGTTGCACACATGCTGAGACATTTAAATCAATAATCCTTTAACAAAAATATTTTTTAAATATTATTGTTCTTCAAAATACCTAGCATCAGTTTAACACCCTTGCTCTGAAATGGTATTAATTAAATTACAATGAAAGTACACATTCTAGAAGTTAAAAAAAGCTTGTGAAAAAGATTATAATTTTACTTAGTCTGCCAGTGACTTCAATTTCATTGGCTACTATGGTCAAAGCCTTGGCCTCACTGAAGGCACTCTGTCTATTATTAATGGATTTAATCCTGTATGTTCTGGAGGAATTGGCAAGAATGCTTACATCTCATCATAAACAGAGCCTAGGAACATTTAAGTCTTCATCAATAAAAGAGTAATGGCCTTTACATTGCATCACATTATTTGGTCATTTGTCATTTAGCTATCTTGGTAATGCTGAGAGTTGATAATATTGAGAACATTGATAATAAAATAAAGTTTGCCAAAAATTGCCATCTGGACAAAATTAAGGTGCTTTTTATGATTTTACACCAAAGTGTACATGCTTGTAAAATGGGAAGTAATTTGCTGACTTATTTAAACAGATTAGCAAATATCTGTTTGAATTGTTTAAAGATATTTGTGCTCTGATGAACAGTCACACATGGCTTCACTACACTCACAAGAACCATTCCAAGAGAGAAGCTATCTATTTAAGTGTGCCTGTAGGGCAGCTGTTTTGGCTGAAGAGAGCAATATTCAGTGATTTGTCCCTGATACCCTTTCCACCCTCTGCTACAGGATTTTGGTCACCAGGACAGTGTTGCCAAAGGTCCAGATTTCCCAGAACTGATGATCTTTTTCTGTCTGGAAATTGTGCTTCAGTACAAGCTAATTGGCCCTGCTTTTAATTTCTATTTAGAAAGAAAGGAAATTGACATTGTTCTGACAGGGGAAAATAAGGCTAAAATTTGCTGTATGTATTTTCTATCTTGTCAAGTTGGCTGAACAAGCAAAATGACAGTGGTTTATTGTAGTTACTGTACACAAAGAACAAACCTCTCTTCTTGAAATACAAGATCAAAGAGTGAAATACTGACAACAGATCTCCAAAGTATTTTATCAAAGATGTGGTCACATCCAGTTCTGCTGACACAGAAAGTCACGAAAGGAGTTACACCCTGTGCCCAAACCCAACCAACCAAACACAAGTTGCCCATCAGGGTGGAACAGTGGCCTCGGCCAGGAGGGGGAATGAGCAGTGACAGGGTGCAAGCTCTCCTCCAAGAGCAGTTGTGCCTGGAACCAGGGGTACAGCCACACACTGCCCGCCCCCCAACCAGCACCCCAGCATCTCTTTAGTCATCTCACTGGAAATTGGCTTGATCCATGTTGATTTGTGAGGAAGGCAGGCCAGGCTCTCGGAAATGAGACCAAGATGATCACCTGCTGCATTTTAGAAACTGCTGTTTCTCCTTAATCTGTCATCTCACAATGCACTGCCTATGCTTCTGCTGTATCTCTGTGATATTGTAAATACACAGAGCTACTCAGAACATTAAAGCAAAGGTCCCAAATATCCTACAACTGACTTCATGCTGGCTAGTCAAAAAATGCGAAGTTCTATTACTAGAGGGCGAAGAGTGAGAACATTAATTTTCCTTAAGATGTAAAAAAAGAATTGAATCTATAAATAACAGAGACAACTTCCAACAAAGAAATTATGTTTTCTTCTCTCTATATTTCATTGTTTCCAGGAGATTGGGTGGTAAGCAACAAAGCTAAGATAGGTATGGGTAGGCAAAAGGAGCTGTAATGAGAGATATTAAGGAGCAGAAAAGCAAATGGAAGAAAAATAAGGTATTGGCCAAAGCAATTTCTATTTTTTTGCAGCATCTTTAAGGTAAAAACAAGGAAAATAATGTGGTGAGTAGGTGCAAAGTCAGTAATGGGTTCAAGATGCTGAAAGGAAAAGCGTTTAGAATAGATTAAGATGATTTTGGCAGCAACACCTTAGACTGGAAAAGTCTAGCTAGGAGAAGACAAGAGTTGTCAAGGAGATGATGAGGATGAAACAACAGCACAGGAAAACTAAAGAGAGTAATAGGACTAAGTCTCCAAAAACCCTTCACACCAGCCAGATTTGAATATACTTTACTGGGATGTATCCTTTGGCTTCTGTGATGAATGTGGATCTATGTCAAGGCAAAAGACATCATTCTTTAGTAATATTCAGATTTATGCTTTTATTAAAAAAAAAAATCCCCTTCTGGTTGTCCCTCAATACTTTGTGAAAATAGAAACAAGGAACTGGAAAAGTTATACTCTTTCAGCTAATGGATAACCTTCCAATAGGATGTATTTAGGTTTCCTATTTATTCAAAGGTATGAAATACCACCATATTTACAACAAAACCTCATTTTGCAAGAAAGATGGTGAAGTTTCACTTGGTTGAAATTGAAGAATGCTAGCAACAATGTGACAATTTTTTGCCACTACCCAAAATTAGTAGGATAGAACAACTATTGCTGTTGTCCTTATTTCTTCCCTTATTTTAGTTGCTGTGTTTCCAGAGGTGCCAAATCAGCCCTTCTGGCTAAAAATGCAAAGCCTGCAAGAAGCAAGAACTATAAAACCTTACAGTTTATAACTAATGTCTTGGGTCCAATCCTACAAACATACATGTAGGTAATTTTACTTGCATAATAAATCCCATTTACTTCTCAGGAATTAATTCTGTTACTAAAATTCCTCATGTATGTAGGAGTTTAGAAACCTGGACCTGTTTTTCACTGTTTCTGCCATGTGCTGGCAGTGTTTTAGTCAGAGAGACATTAAAAAAATCCCAGACAGGAGCATGAAGAAGTTCAAAGGAAGCAATTAAGAAATGGTCAAAGCACTGTCACAATGAGGACAGCAAGACTTGTTCTCTCACTAAAGCTGGTGACTTCTGTAGGAGCTATATAAATGCATTGAGAGCCCTTTAAAATTTTGCTTGCTCCTTTTCCTCCTTTCCACAAATGAATAGAGCTATTCATTTCAATGGAACTTTTGTCCGTGTGGGTCTGGAAAGTTGTCTGAGGAACTTGCACAGCTCCAGGTAGCAAATGTTTGTAGAATCCCAAATGTTAGACAGTCTGTAATACTAATCTGGATGGACTCAATGCAAAATAAAGTGGCTCAGTAGAGATCACCCACTACCAACAACTAAATGTTTAGCCATACCAAATAATTGGATACTTTTTAATATTGGCAAAAAGTATCAAAGAATTGACCTTCCTTTACCTAGGCTAATCTACAGCAGTATTGAGAGAGATGGGAAAAAAAGGCATATGACTTCTAAGCATTTATGTCAAAAAAGAAAATGAATGTAAGAAAGTTCATCATTAAAAATTCAACGTGATCTTCACTAAAACAGCAAACCCAAGAAGACCAAGTGCTTATGCACACTTACATGCACACTCATATCGAAAGATTTAACTCTTTTGCTGCATATGCACTTTATTTTCACAGCTTGAGTATCAGTTACAAGCAGGACTTGATGAAACCCTCTTTAGTATCTGAAAAGACATGCCAAGGACTAACACAGTAACTAACTCATGCCATGGAACACAGGACACCTGTAAGTGAAGTTTATTTCTCTAATGGCTTTCTCCTCACAAGCTCTGCATATCTTCCATCTAGTCGAGATTTCATCATACTTTCAGAGCCATGAAAAATTCCCTCTCATCTATCCATCATTGCCTCTATTCATTTTGTTCTTTTCTGGTCCCATCTCTTTTGGCAGCTTCTATGCAATGTTTGCCACTTGAACATAGGCTAGCCAGGGGGCTTTGTTTTTCTTTTGTGTGAGGCTCCCAGTTCTTAGGAGTTGTCTGGACAGTTCCTCCCTGACATACCCTACAGCAAAGCTGATAAATAATTAAGTAGTAGAGACAACTAAGAAATATTTTTTTTAATTAAAAAAAAAATCTGTAAAACATCATAGCAAGGTCAATACCTGTTTAATCATTCAACTTACATGTTGAATTAACTTTTTTTGCTTTCTGTTATCCTGAGGTTTCCATTGTGCCTGTGTAATTCCTAATACTTTACTGACATTACCAGAGAAAAGTGCTGCACATTGTGGGATTACTACAGTTCTTGGCTTATTCCTTTGCATAGGAATAATTCCCCTGATACTTCCTTGCCCTTGCAGGAGGGCATTTAAGACCCACAGAGCACACAATTCTCTATGTGCATGAAATACCAAAAATAAATAAAAGATATGTTTTCTTACTAAGACTTGATTACATGGGTATGGTATGTGACCATCTCTTTTCAGTACAGAAAGGTACCTGTTTGCAGTGAGAAATGATGCATTTTATTTGCAGCTGGATTTTAATGGAGCAGGTTTAAGTAGTTTCCAGCTGTCTTTGGAAAGACTTGTCAGAATTTTCCTCTGAAAGGAACCTAGAGATATTCAGGAAATAGCAATAACTTTAACAAATCATGAACTGAAACCAGTGAAAGCTGGAACTATTCAGTAGCAACAGGTTAAAGGAGGAGGGGAAGAGAGAGAGAAGCAAGTATGACAGAGTATGATTTGGATTAAAAAAAAAGCATTTTGAAATATAACACCTGTTGTGCAAAATGACTCAGGCAACAATTTTTTCAAGAATTGTGCTGGGGCAGAAAGACAATGACAAAATATCCACCCTTGCCACAGGTGAGCAGGTCATGTTTTACCTGCTCCATCTCCCAATAAATGGGTGTGTACATATACTTTCATACACAGCCATATGTATTGGAGAAGAGATAGGTGTTTACAGAGGTTGTGGTGTACATTATCAGTCAGAACAGTATATCTTTTAGGGATGCATTTTGCCTGAAGTTCTTTCTTTCACATTTCCTCACTCCCTTGCTGGCTCAAGAACATTTCACAAAACAGGAAATATCTATAGTTCCTAGTGAGAGCCCAGAGCCAGCTCACAGGGTACACATGAAGTTGTGTGAGTGCTATCAACTTTCTTGGATTCTGTTGCAGTCTCATTTCCACATTACTGAGTGAAAAGTGATTTGTTGCTGCAGTAGTCAAGAATGTCTGATAAATCATTGCTTTATATCAACAAATTGCTTTCAAGATTGTCTACCTGGATAATCAGAATATGAATTGAGTTCCCAAGATGTAGCTTTAGAAAGAATGGATAAAAATGGACCTATATAAAGGAAGTAAGAAAAGAAAATTCTTCTTTGTTTATTATAATGACAGTCAGGAGGTCAGCTTCACTTATCCCCACGTAACCCCTCTGAACTTGCTCAATGGGGATGCAGTGCTGCAAGCCAGGGCACAGCTTAGCTCAGTGTGTACATTTCAGGAAGAAACCTTCACTACAGAGCTCAAAAGAATCCTTGTGCTCTCTGAAGGAAAGGTATAAAGGGGTGCTTGTTAATATTAGTCAACACAGTCTGCTTTCTGGAAAAAGAGTGGGGATCTTGGTAAGAACCTGTGGCAAGGCAAAATTTCTCCAAGAGAAAAAAAAAGTGAACTAGAATTTTAAAAACACTACTGGCTCTGTACATCTTTGTAATTGTATGACACATTCATAGGGGATTGACTTTCTGCAGGAAAAGACCAACAGCTCAGTAACTGACGCTGTCATGTACTGCTTTTAACTCTTCATCGTATTTTTAATTCTTTTACATAATAATTATTCTTTTTAGAAGTCAAAATGCAGGGTTTTCTTTTTTACAAAACCCTATGCCATGCCAGCATCATTTCATTATCTGTGTGAGTCCTGTTTATTCCAAAACCTAGAAATTGCCCTAAACTATCTCCTGGAAAAGAAGGAAGAAAACAGCAGTGTGTTTATGTTCCAAGGAAGAGAGAAAACTAGATTTTTGTATGGTTTTAAATGAAAGTAAAATTTATCTAAATAATATTGAAGTGACCTTATGCCTGTAGGAATCTGTAGGTCTGACCTAAAACCAGGAGTGGATGGTACCCTGTTGTATTTAGCATTTTGCCGCCCTCACAAAGAAAGCCCAGACTCTCACCATGTCAGTCATTTGGTCTTGATTACTGCCTGGAAAATGTGCAGGTGAGATCCCTTGCTGGGTGACACGGTGCAGCCCCGGGACACTCCGCACTGACCATGCAGGAGCTGGGGCGCGGGCAGGCATTACACCTTGTCACAGCTGCTGCCCCTTCGCTCAGAGGGTTTGTCAGGAGCTGTGCAGGGGCATCCCCTCGTCCCAGCCCTCCGCTCGGAGTTCATAGGCTTGGGGGTTCCGTGACACAGCAGGGAGGTGGGTCTGCTGGCCTGGGGAGGCTCTTCCCCCGTTCTGTCCCGGGAAACACAGCGGGACAGCTGCGCTGTTCCTCGGGCAGCGCATGCCTGCAGAGGGGGCCAGAGAATTTGGCAGTCTCTGATACCTAATCCCACTGGATGTCTCGTTTTGGAAAACCTGGGAAGGTCTTTGAACAGAGACAAAGAGAACAATGTCACTCAACGTTTTGATACAGTATCGCCCTCTAAGGCAATCTGCTTATCACAGGTTTTACTTCAGTAATTCACCAGCCATTTTCAGCGCTGCCAACTCTTTGAAAATAACACTGATTTTTCTTGTTTTCAGCGGTTTATATTTTTCACTTCAGCTTTTGTGGAATGTGTACCAATAAAATCTTAATGATCTTTGTATTTTTAAAGCATTTTGTCAGAAGCTAAATGCAATATGACTTTTCCAAAACAGTATGGAAACCATGATCCATCTGTAAATTCTCTGTGTACCACAGTCATTTATTACTTCATACTGAAATTTGAAATACAAGAACAAAGCAGAGGCAAAGCCAAATAAAAAAAGCCACACCAGAAAGGAACATCTGCAAAATTCTATGAAAAAAAAAAATGCACAAACGTTATGAATTAAACCTTTTCTGACTTTTCTTACAGCTGCACAACCTCACACTCAGCAAGACAGGAAAGACTATCGAAATAGATCCTATTCAATCTTAAGAAGCAGAAGGCCATACTGGTTTTTTGAAACATTAAATGAAAGTCTGTGTGCTGCCATACTCCAGAAAATGTAACAGCTGATAAAGAATAAAAATGTAAATCATAAAATGCAATATAAAGTGTAAGTAATTTCAACTCTTCTCTTTAATACAGTCTTTGCTATGACTACAGTTGATTTTGCTATCAAGTGGTAAGAACCAATGGAAAAGATGCTGCATTTCACACCTGGAGGGCATGCAGAAACTTTTGCAAAAACCTTTTTTTTTTTTAAACACCAGTTTGTGGAAAAAGAAAGCGCTCATAATATCAGGCATGTTTCTGTGACTTTTAATTTTGTGAAAGATTTCAGGATTATTCAAAAAATAATTACATGTGCCTTTTCAAACACTTCTCTTGACAAACCAAGTCATAGTTGGGGGAAGATGACAAAGAAAAAAACAGATTGAAATAGTAGTCAGTCATTAATCTGTAATCTTTTACTCTGCTTATTTATTAACCTTTTCCAAAGTTAAAACTTGTCTTCATATTTAGGAAAGGAAATCTCAAAAATCTGAAGAAATATCCCAGATAAAATACTTTGCAATCAGTTACTGACTGCTTACTTTGAAATATGGTCTACACCACTGAAGTCAGTGTGAGAAAGATTGGGACTCAAAATAAGATAAAAAAATCCTAGCCACAGAGGAGATACTATAAAGCAAAGCACATTTCAGGTGGATTTTAGGTGGTAAAATTCTAGATTACATAACTGCTTATTTGTGAATTACTGTAGGAAAATTGATACATTTCTCTTATCAAGCATTTAACATCCCTCAATACACTTTCTAATATCAACACAATAGTTATCTTCTGTTGATAAATATTAATTTGAAATTCTTTTTGTCCTGTATATTACTGACTTCTACATTGAAAGATTGTGCATGCAGGTATCGTGTAACACAAGTGACCACACTCTGCATCCAGAAGAAAGGAGTCTGAAAAGGAGGATGTCACACCACTGAAATATCCTGTGAAATCTCTTTCTCTACGGTGAAGAATGAAATCTTGCTCATGAAAAGTCTTCTACCAAAGGACCACTCATACATCACAGCTACCATGGTATCTCCCATGTGAAATGCCCTGCAAAACTACACTTTCACTTTTCCTTCATTATACCTTGTTTTAGGGACCCTTAAGTAAGAAATATCTTGTTTCAAATAATTGGGTAAAAACTGGAAAGATACCTACAATCTCTGCATAAACTGTTAGGAAAGCTATAATGGAAAACAAGAAGAGGTGTATCAGCACACAAAAACTTTTCCTTATGCTTATATATGTATACTCTCACTTGGAGTTTTGCACGTGAAACCAGAATTTATTTATTAAAAAAACACATCACTTTTCCCAAAAGCTAAAGCTATTCTGGAAGATATTGCTCTTTCTAGAAGTGACATTGAAGTGACAATCATCAAGAAGAAAAAGTCCTAACTATCAGATAAACATTACACAAGATGAACATTATGTGGTTGTGTTAAACATTTTCTACTTTTACCATTGCTGGTAAACACAGTGAATGATGCATTTGTACATAGGGTTACACTTTTGACAAAAGTAGATTTGTTTGCAAGCCAAAGGCTGGATATTACATTTACAAAGACTATGCTGTTATCAACACTGGAAGCACATGTCCATGTTAAGAACCTATCTTTAAAAATGAATTTGAAGAAGGATTCATAAACGCATGCATTAAGGGAAACAAAAGATTTCCAGGAGAAAGGGGGCACCGAGTATTTTTCACAGAACATTAAAATCATGCATAGAATTAAGCTGCCTGAGAGGACACAAGCTGGGCTGTATCACTGTCCTTTTCATCACAGAGAGATGGGAGAGAATGTTCATCAGTTGTCATCAACACACTAAAAAAACAACTCAGTTTCCTACCTCTGACTTGCTCAACCTTCAAATCTACACTCACTGAGGTACAGGAGCACAGTGGTCCTGTGCCAGTCAGTCCACAGGGGGCTGGAAATGCTGTCAATGACAGCTACATAGCAGACTATAAAGAACCATATGTCAGAGCTGCTGGTGACACCTTAGTCATCAGCTGTCAGCCACATTCCAGCCTTTCCATATAGATAGTCAGAGTTGCAGTTTCACGGCATTAAAATATTTCTAAAATCCTGGAGAAGAATTCTATATTAAACACAAGAAAGTGTGTATAGACTGCATGAATTGAAATGTTCACATCAATTTTCACAAATAGGGGCTTCCCTTAGCTGGCTCAAAGTTTCATGTGCTTTGTGGTCAGGGTAAAGAGAATTGCTGTCTCTATTTGCAGTTCGACTTGGCACTGATGTAGCAAATAAACTTTGCCTATGGCTGCTTTCCAAAGCAAACAGAACTTTTATCTCTACTTGAAACTTTTATTAAAACAATGAATATCACATCTAACATTTACAAATTCCTTCTGTCACACACTAAAGTGGAGCATATAGGAGAATAATTTGCATAATTAGCTCAAAATAAACCCTGGTCAGAGGAAAATTTGTGCATAGTGCAATGTGTTAATGTGGAAAGGGTGATCAGATCCTGTGCTCCTCGGTTCACCCTTTCTTAACTCTACAGTCTCCAGAAAAAAGAAACTTGACTCAACTGCAGTTCTCCTGGGACTGCTGCTCTGGCATGGCTCCTTTTCTTCCATTCACAGTGAACCTCCTTTTAGAAGTCATAATCTGCCCTGGAATCTGGTTTCGTATTTTGAGTCAGAAAAATACTAGCTCATTCTTCTCTTTATTCCACAGTATGTGATATACAATTTTTCTGATGCTATCAAGTATATTTAACACCCCAATAAAGGTTTTGGGATCAACCTTTTAATATTTAATATAAAACTTAGACTTTCCTCTATATAGAAAGAACATTTACTTAAAGTTGGATCCTTGATATTTGACACTGGTAATAGACTGTGCACTGTTTCCAGCCATTCATGGATGTGTTCCAGATAAGTCCCTGACACATAAAAGAATTTTATGTTATTTGAATACTCTTATAGTAGCTGGAAGCATTTTTCAACAAAGGACCTCACTCAGGGTGATATATTTGGTGGACAGGCTTTCCAAATAATTCTTCATGAGCCTGTACTGTACTACTGCACACTGGTAATGTACATGTTAGAGATGCTGTACTTGGCACAGAGGTTTCACCAACACAAGCACTTAATGCTGAGAAACTGCTGGCCATTACTTGTGCATTATTTAAAAGAAATCCTCTTTATGTATCTACTGCTACTGTGAGAATGTTGTGAAGCTAAAATAAATATTAACATGACATGTAACTTTAGTAAAAGCCAAACTCCCACTTTTGTGGACAAACAAGAGAAAGATTCTAGAGAATACCAACTGTAACTTCTTGACTTCTGTTCCTTTAACAAGACAAAAACAGGCATTTCAAGTGCAGACAGGCATTGATTTTTTGGGGAGGTTGATTGTGTGAGCAACGCTCAATTTCATGGCACATTTGCTTCCTCTCGTGGGACACAGGAACTGCAGCAGGTCTATCCTGCAGGCCTGTCTCACTGCAACCATATCAACCCATGTCAGACTACAGTGTCCAGGAAATTAGGGAAAGATGCATTAAGTCTATTCATTTGTCAGTGCAGGGTGCTTCCTACATTCCTTGTCCAGGTCATTTGAAAGGACAGAACCATTTCCAAATCTCATACTTTTCTCCAGAATGCACTATTTTTATGTGTCACCATCACTGCTCTTATGCAAAAATTAGTATTTTTGTTCCAGCTATTGCCCACAGGAGCAGAGTCAGAAAGAGGTCTTTCATGAGTACAGGGCTTCAATGCTGTGTTACAAATATAATTTTTCTGTATGGTGCATTCTTACTTACATCTGTGCCACCATTTTTCTGTTGCTGGAAGTCGTCTAAGAAGAATGCTGTCACAGAAGATGAGAGGTAGGCAGAAACACAGACATGATGGTCTGGGCATTACTGGCAATGCAGCCATGGCAAAACTCAAGAACATACATAAAAAGTGAGTCAGATAATTGGATGTCAGCCTGAGGTAGTATCTGTGCTGCTGTGATGGCACAGGCAGCTCAAGACACTGGCATTTATCTTTTAAACATGACCTAATTGCTATGTCGTCCATTAGTGCTAATTGTTTTAAGTGGCCCTTATGTAATGAGCTCTTATTTATGTCACTTGAATAACATCTGCTGCCTGTTCATGATGAAGTGTTTCAAACTAGAGAAAATTTCCTCTTATGGATCCTGTACAACGTTTGCCCTACTCTTTCTGTCCTGTGTGCTAGGAGGAAGCACACTTTGCAGAAGCATGTGTTTTGCCTTATCTGCAGCTGGAATAGATTCTCCAGGAGAAGGTGAGAAGCAGAAAGGGACCCAGGGGTTACAGCAGCTACACTCAATATCCCCAGTGCCTCTCTGCATTATCACACCTGATTTCAGACCCAAGTTCAGGACTAGATTTATAAGGATGTTCCAACCTTTGAGTCACAAAACCTCCTTGAGCCTCTAAAACTAAAAAAAAAAAGATTCAGAGAATGGAACAGAAATAATATAGAGGTGACAAATTGCACTAGAAAACTAACATAGAACAGTTTGCAAAGAGAAGGATTCTCTTCCCATGAACACAGAGAGTATCACACCTCTCTCATCCTGTGATGAATGCAATCAGAAATTGCCACTGAATATCATCCATAGTTAGAAACATCAAAAAGCATTGTCTCAGTTCCCCTCTTTTGTGCAGCACGTACAACTTCAGTTGTATTTTTTCCTTTTTGCTATGGTATTGCCAATCCTGAATGAAAGAGCTTACCAATATATAAAAAGATTTGGATGGAAATATAATACCTGCAGTTTTGTAATTTGTCATTTCTAAAACCCCAAAACACCATGCATAGCTTTTTCAAATTGAAATCTTTAGTTATGCCCCAACCACAAAGACATGTCTCTGCTATCATGTGGATCCCAGAAATTACAGTTTGTTTCTGTGATCTTAAATGTATAAAGTCTCCAAACAGTTATTTTGGACAAAATGTGTTCCTATATGGTTATTAAACCTTATAAGATCACTTTCTATGAATCCTATTGTTTCAAGTAAACGGGTTGGTATTTCAGAGGGGGTTAAAAAGTAGGTAATTTTTAAAATTTGATAATACCTGGTTGACTTTGTTTTGAAGAATTTATGAGTAGGCAACAGTCTTAAATTACAGCACGATTGTGAGCAAGGTGGGGCCAGGCTCTAGCCAAAGCTGTTTATGTCCTGCCCATATTGACAAATGTTCTCTAAGCTGCTCTAGAGGTGACTCCTCAGTGCTAAGAACTATATCAAGCTCCACTGCCTCTGGATTCAGCTTGCACGCACTGGGGTTTGCACACTCGTACCAGCTACGATTAGAGACCTCTGCTATTAGGCCTTGTTTTATTGGTATATGTTATACTTCCCTGTCACTTACTATTATTCCTTACACAGTGCTGAATTCCTGCTGTAGTCTGGACCATCAGAGGGATATTTGCTAGTGCATCCTCTTGCATAAACACCATACCATACCATTGTTTAGTGGTAAATTTTTTTGCAAAACTCTTCATTTAAAATTCATTATATACTCCAAATCATGACAGAATATTGGAAACTGGAAATAAGCCTTAGAAAAGTAGTTTAACAGGATGCTTGAGTACCTACCTAGCATTTTACATTAAGGGTCTGAGGAAAAAATTATATTCTTTAAGTAAGAATTTAAGAAAACCAGAAACTCTTCTTTCATTTATGCAACAGGTTTTGCTAGATGAAGATTCCAGGTAAAACCAGAATATAAATTTTAATTAGCATCCTTCTAACTGTAGATTAGTGGCATGAAACCAGAAGAAGGTCATGGTAGCAACAGAGAAAATAGCCAGTACTTCCTCCAACAAAAATTACTTCTACTAATATTTATGGCATGAATTTTTATTTCTTATGAAATATGTGTCTACTCACCCCATTTTCCCAGAGGGAATTTTTTGCCTTGGTGATGTCAGATTTGTTTAAAGACACATTTCATCTCAGTAAGAAACAAAATAATCTCCATTTGAGAGGTGTAATGAAAAAAAAAAATTAGAAAGATTTGATTTTCTTGGTCTTGACAATGATCTTTTTAGAGGACAAAGTAATGCATTTTTCTTTGAGCAGGGTGCCTGTACTATTATTGCTTACCCAAGCAAGTGCTTGAATAAACATGAATATCAATTACCAAAACTAGGATAAATATCAAGCTATGGTTTTTCGTGCAGAGCAATACCAGTTCATTTGTTAACCTGTATTTTTTTTTTAGTTTAGCTATAAGCATCTGTTCACATTTCATTCTAAACATTTTTAAATTTGCATTACCATAAAGGAAACTTGATGCATTTATTCAGGATAGATTATTCCATCAATATATTTCTTACCAATCTCTTCTTCAAACAACAGACCTGAATTTTGAGTATTGTAAATAAATTCAGCTAAATCTTAGATTTAAGAAGCATAAAATACCATATGCAGCAACACATGGTGGACAAGATTTTGGAATAGCAGTGTATTCTTTCACATACCACTTTAGTAAAGAGGAACACATTTGTTGTTTGAAGGTTTTCAACATACTGCCTTCTGTTTGAAGTTAATTCCAGACAAAATGAAATTAGAGTTTCTTTTGTACCTTGGTTTATAAAAGATGATAGAGATAGGAGTCTACGTATCCCTGCAATTTCCATCCCATTAAAGACTCACTACTGGAAACTCTATTTTCCTGATTGCCAGTGAAATCATTCTGATCATAGAATTTGTTTTGGGTGATCTCATTTCTAGGGATGGAAATCAGCAACAGAGGTCTGTACAAAACTATGGTGCCCTTTTTGTTACTATTACTTCTAATTCCAGCTGAAATATGGATCTAAGTCTAGAAGGACACTATTCACATGTATACATGAAATACAGGGAGAAGACTTATGAAACTACATGGTTGAGCCACATAAGACTATACATTTATTTAACTTTCAGTATCTGAAAACTCTCCAAATGGAGATGCATTCTTTTAGTGTCAGATGCTATAAGCCTCTGAGTTGCAAATAATTATATCTGATTTATGTGGGCAATCATGTTTTTAAATTATATGAACTGTGCTGTTAAATAACTGAAAATAATAACTTACAATGCAAATAGGATGCAGTTGTTCATAAATTTTGGTGGTTCTGACGTAGCTGGTTTTGTCTGAGACTTTTCTTGGCCTTGTTCTATCAGCAACAAATTCCCATTAAGAATGCTGGGCATTTGAAAAGTGCAAGGATGGCAGAATTGATGGCATTGGTCACACACTCAGTTGTTGGTCATGTTTGAGACAGAGACAGAAGTGGAATGGTAGTCCTGTGGTACTGCAGCACAGCTGTGACCCAGGCACTCAGTCAAGAATGGTGCGACATCGCCATGGGATAAAGTAAAGCACAACAGACCCTCAAGTACATTTTACCTTTTAGAAATGCTTCCATCTCTCTCACTAAGCAATGCCAGGAGGAACTATTTCGAATGGCAATGTGGTTAACACATACTTTCTCAACGTAGTAGCTGTTCTGTCTTTCCTGTCATGAGGATATATGGGTTTTATTTTTTCACTCTACTTGAGACTGAGAACAGTAGGGATTTTCAGCTGAAAACTGTCTGTTTTTATGGAGGCAGAACAAGATCCTTATGGAAAAAAATGAGGCTTATATTTATTCCTTTAAAAAATTAATCTAAATTAATAGCAGAATAGAAACTTTTAGATAAATTCCTCTTATTCTTTGACACTTCGTCCAAATTTCCCTCATTTTCCAAGACAGGTTTTATCAATAGTGCTCTTTACTATGTGCTGGTAAATGTCTGCATAACTTATAAGCCACAGGCATCCAGGACAGAGTGAAGGAACAAGCAGTACCTGATCAAGACATAAAATAGCAAGTGTGTATGAGAGGTACGAGGAAGGTTTTCATGCGGCACAGTTTATCCAACTGTGAAAACATTAGTTGGGATGTTAGTGTGCGGGTGCTTGGAGCTCTGCTGGCTGCTGACCAGGATAAATGGTCCAAGCAGAGGAGCTGACTGCAAATGAGTTACATATAAAGAAGACACAAAGAAAAAAGAGAAACATGACCCAAGAGAGAGCAGCATGTGGGTTGAGAGATTAATCAAGCATTTCCTGAGTTATTTTTCCCTGTGTCCTGCTCCTTGGTGAACTCTAATCTTTCCCTCCTTCTCAACTAATCCCACCTTGCATATTTTTATGGGTTTACTCCATCTAAAGTTGCAAATGTTATCACATCTTATTCTTCAATATGTTCTCTGGTTTGAGACACAATGCTATAATTGCTGAGAAAAAAAAATATCACAATACAAGAAGGGCAGAGTTCAATTCTATCACCTCAGCTTTCACTAAAAATATTCTTAAAGTCACAGATGCAAACAAATATAGCTTTTCTCCTTCAGGACATCTCCCTCCATCACACTTCCATGACTTTTTCCACACTCTGAACACAATTCTTACTCTTACATTGGATTCAGTTTTGTGTAAGTTTGCATCTCAGATGATCTTTCTGCACTCATCAGTACTCCAGACTCCCCACTGAATGCCCCCTGAGACCTCGTCAGTCATCCCATAGCCCTTCTGAACTGTGCTCAAAGAACAAACTGAATTAGATTTATTTCAGACAAAGTGAGAATGAGTTTGTTTAGTGATCTTGACAGGCTGGAAAGATCTCCATGTTCCAGGATACACATTTGTATATTAAATTCTCATCCTGTTTGGATCTGGTTGAACACTTTTACACAAAGCCAATATTTCACCACAATCTAGTAAGGAATATTTAAAAGCACTGCAACAAAACTATATCCTAAAACCAAAAGAAAACTGATGTAACCTGAAATCTATATGGAATTGGATACCCCTGTCTGCTCTTGATTTTATAAGCAAGCTGTTCAGGTACCATTCAAAATACAACAATGTGAAATATGGAGTACACCTTTGGGTTATTTTCATTGCCATATAGTAGAATGCTCTTTTGTTGCTGGTAATTCCAGAAGCAAGCTGGAGATTATTCTGCTTCCAACCCATCTCACATCTCTAAAACATTAGGTATATTAGCATCCTTAACTGCTGAAGTAATATTACACAGAAACCACTGCAATATAAACATACCACAAAGACAGTTCAAGGTTTGCAGTATTCAGAACATGCTCTGTTCAGCACTTTTCATGTCACAGAAATGTACAATTAACAAGAGATCTTCCCTGCAGAACAAAACCCCTTAGTGCATTCAATGAGACATTATCAGCTACACAGAGAACAAGGTTTTGTCTGGCCTTATCTCCAGGTTTGAAGGATTGCAAAGCCTCAAAAGGCAGCCTGGTGTAGTGAATGTTTCCCATTAAGGTACTCTTAATTGGGTTTGCTATTCATTTTTTTCTGACACCTAAGCTAAATATTCCTATTGCAAATATAAGAGTCATGTTCTTATGATTTTATAGTCACAGGGCAGAGAATCAGCTCTCTAACCAACTCGTGTACATTGGAGAATCTCACACTGTAATCTGATATATGATGACCTTTTTCACAAATCTTTAATAATTTTGATTTTGCCAAAACATTATCACATTTTCAACTCTGCCAACAGCAATATGCTTTTTCTTGGCAGCTTCTACTGTTCTCCTGTGGAAAGTCTGATTTATAGCTTTTGTACACAGATAAATGCAATTAATTATTGCTAAAAGATGCATGCACATTAAAGATGCACTGGTATCCCCATCAGTATGACAAACCTTGCTATCCCATCTTTTCAATATTTCTACAAAGTAATTAGAAAAGTGTTTGACAGCCTGCTTCATACACCTGCACTTACTCACCTTTGTCATCACACCCCTTTCCATCTGTTACACTGCAGCTTATGCACAACCTCCTGCTCTGCAAAATAAACCTATCTTGTTCAAATCTACAGTCTATTTCTTCATGCTATTTAATACTTAAAACAGTATGATTGCAATGCACTTTTACTCTATCAAGCATTTTCTATCATCCATTCTTGCTTATTTGAATACTATTTGAGTTTGTAAAACCAGTGAAGTACCGTATCATTTTATTAGCAGCAACACTGATTAGTGCTGCCTAGTATGTTTTTCAATGTAGTTGGGTGTTTCACAGCTCTTCATGCTTACAACATATTTTTAGAGATGCTTGCTTTGCTGTCTGCATGCTGTGCTTCACACAAGCATTTTAATTTGTTGGTTTTATTACAAAAAAATTCATTCTCTGCTGGGCATTTATCACTTGTTTTTATGACCAGTTCATATGTCTTAAATAGATGTTCTTGTAAGTCTCCAGTTGCAAAACACTATTCTAAGGTACCATTTAAAATTCACATTCCTGTGTTGCAGCAACAATGACAGCACACAAATGGAATTGGAATTCCCTTTCAGAAGGACAAGTACCAAGGAAAATATGACAGTAGGACTGTTAGCATTAAATTCCACTTTAATTCCTTTATTAGACCTAACTCTTCAAATTCAAATATTTGCAATACTCTCCAGTTCTACAACCTCATGATTAATGTTTTCCTCTGTGGCCCACTTTTAGTAGATATGTTATAACTTTCTCACATCATTAGTTTCTCAAGTGATAGACAAAGGTCAACAACCCATTCTCATTCTTTGCCAGGTTTTTGCTTAGAATAGTTTGATTACTCCATTCTTTCCAAATGCCAAATTTTTCATTTTCCAAAGGTTATTATTATAAAGATATGACTTTGTAGAAGAATGGTATGAGATAAATTTTCAGCTAACTTAATTTCATAATATGTGCCAATGCTATACAAAGTTATAACTCCAGCCTAGATAAAGGCCCTGTATGTTGGTCTTAAGGACAACTACAACCAAGGTTTAGGCATAACAAATTCCACTTTCATAAGTGAGGCTTTATTTGCTTGTTTGAAGAATTGTAAGATTTGTTTGTTTTTATTTGGTGGGTTTTTTTTCCCCCCAACAAATCTTCATATCTACTTGTGCTATTTGGAAAGCTCATTTGAGAGCCCCTAAGGACCTTGAATTCCTTCAAGATTAGAGTTTTATGTTTTCAAGCATGGAGTTTTATTTCCAGTGAAACATTTTAGGCATTATATTATTGGTTACTAAATATTAAACTTGAAAAAAGTTGAAAAAGTAGTCCTTTACATTTAGCTTAGGTTAGTCGGTGAAAATTGTACATTTGTAAGGTGTAGTTCTATATTTGTTTGAAGTTGAATCCACTAAACCACAAACAAATGCTTTTCTAGCCTCCTGCTTCTAGAAAATCAAATAGAAGCTTGCAATTACTTGAGCTGCACACCATCTGCTTCTACCACACACCATCTTCAGCAGGAGTCAGAGGAGCTGACTCCTGAGGAGTAGGTATGTCTGTGAAGTAGATCAGCATTCTTGGGGCTTAACACACTTCAGAATAACTCTGCTTGTTAAAAATATTGTTCATGGTGGTATAATGAGGAATTGAGAAGCATTCATGATGTGCTCCTATTTGAGCTCCTACTGTCAAAAACTGCAGCACATAGCAACATCAGGAAACCTTTTCATTAATTTGTTTGATTTGGAGCAGGTCTTTGGAAAAAAAAAAATCTTTGTTCTCCACAGATTTTGAGTTTTCATATGCTTGTAACTGTTCATTTTTCTTTTTCTGATTAAATGTCTTTGGAAAGCTGTTCAAACAGGCTCATCAGTAACATATGTCAAACCACAAAAAATTCAGACCAAGCACTGGCCTATGTTAGCAGCTATTTTCTTAGCTCAGAAAGTTCAGGAAAGGAAGAGCAGCACAGAAATGAGTTCTGTGAGAGAGTATTGAACACTAACCTGGACAAGTCAGAGGAATTACAGAATATTCTGAGTTGGAAGGGACCCACAAGATTCACTGACTCCAACTCTTAAGTGAATGGCCCATATAGGGATCAAACCCATCACCCTGGCATTATTAGTGCCATGCTCCAACCAGCTGAACTCATCTCAAGGTAAGCACTGCCAATGCCAAAAAGTCAGTAAAGTATCCCATCACCCCTTGAAATGCAGGTGTATGCTTGTTTTCTGCTGGATCCTACATAAAAGATTTTTTGTAGCTACTGTATAGTCAACTTGCAGCATGAAAACTGGAAAGAGCCACTTGTCTCTCTGTAAGAAATATTTTTTAATCACAAAAATATTTTTACCCCAAAGTAAATTATGAGTTTGGTTACATTGCTAGAAAAACTGTAGGCCAACATATTTTTTTAAAATAAATATAAAATCCTGACATTGTCAAAGTGATTATACACACAATAAAGGCTTGCACTCAAAGGGCATTATACTTTGGTTATTTAATTAATCTATTTCTCTTCTCCTGCAGTTAATCTGCATTATAGCTAATGGATGGTTACTTCAGTCTGGCATACAATTGGGTATTTATATTCAGATTTACCTAGCAAAATCTAAAAAAAAAAAGTTAGAAAAATAACAGTTTGGAAGAAAAAATAATGCAAGCTTTTTTTTCAGAATACATAAAAGTTAACATTCATGAAAGGTCTACTAGGACACATTTCCATCACTTAAGCTGGATTTTCTTAAACAACTGTTCTGTTGAGTGTTCAAATCTATTTCCTTAAGTATTTCTTTTATTCTAATAAACTTCTTTGTTGTCAATTATTTTGAGTATATCACAGATTCCATCACAAGGTTTGGTGCAATTTGTATTTCCTTTTTAACTGAGTTTTTGAGGACTTGCATATTAGAAACAATGTTCAAAAATTTAAGACAAAGGATCTTGATCACCTGAGAAATTCCAGCTTTAAAATGCCTAAAATGCTCCATTTTTATATAGATGATAGAAGAAAACTGTTCAAAAATAGCAGTTCTGAACAAGGGAGGTTCAAAATATTATATTTTCAAAACATTTTAATGTTATTTTTGTGATATACCTAGAATTGAATGGGGGCTTTTTCAGCTTGCAAAAGTGACCTGAAATAATTTGGTTTCATTAAACTCATTTTAAAATTAATAAATTAATACTGCACCATTACATCTGCAGCAGTACTGCAGCTCCAGATCTAGCAAATATTATATAAATTTTGGAAATTATAGGCCACCTGGGAGTCCTATTTAAGATGATAAAGAATCAAAGCAATGTCCTTAGAGACCAGTATAGTTATGTAGTTTATTAGAATGTTTTGAACTAACAGACTATTTCAGAAAAGAAATAATAAATTCAGATTTGGGTCAAGCAGATTTCAAAGAGTTGAATCCAGTTTGAGTTTCTCCACTGGAAAAAAAAACTTTAAAGAAATTAACATCCATTAAAAAGTTTAGTTTGTAAAATCTGAATTACCTACTGAGAATATAGTGTTACATGAAATTTGCAACCATTTCTAGTTGAAATATTGTATAAAATTCTGCCTCTGCAAATGAGACATGCATCAGTCCCTCAGCACAAAGCCATGTTACCACGTGATGTTCTAATGCAAAAGGCACGACATGAAAAAAGCATCGGGTTTGCAGAGTGAGTATTTAGTTATTCTTTAGGTTGTCATTTGTGGCTTTATGAAGGAACAAATGTTAAAAAGAAGAGAGAAAGGCGTTCTCTTGCAAGTAGAGAGGGATACAGAAGATTACAATACAACATACGACATAATCATATATTTACTGCACAAAACTGACCGCAGAAATATATATGTTCATTTTGAGAGTTACAGCAGATGTTCACCTATTTGAAGTGAAGGTCAACAGCTCTCCCCACCCCCTAAATCACTGTCTAAGGGGTAAAAAACATCAACAACAAACCAAACAACAAAATCAAACACATTCATGAGAGCCTATCTATGGATCTCAGGTCCCCAGATCCTCAACTTGAGGCTTCTGGGTTACAAGATGATCTAAAAGAGCTAAAAGTGTTCAGAGTATGCAGGTAACTTATTTCCACCATTGCATTACAAGGGGTTTGAAAATTGCCAAGCTGCAAATAAAAATCATTCCCAACCCACGTTCTTTTTTAAATGTCACCTGCAAAGCAAAAAAAAAAAAAACCAATAACCAAAAAACAAACAAACAAAAAACCCCCAAAAAACAAACAAACAAAAAAACAACCAAAAAAACCCAAAAACAAACAAAAAAACCAAAAACAACAACAAAAAAAAAAACAAAAGGGGAAGATCCTGGTCTGTAGATAAGTGGATAGATTAGTGCTTTCTTATAGCTAAGTAGGTTATACAATGAGTAGAGCTTTGCTTAGGAAGGGAAATACAGTGTAAACTGTTAGGTCCAACCCCAAAATAAATGAGTCTGTCTCTCTCTCATGACACTCTAGGGACTAGAAAAAATACACCCAGATACACACAGTAGTCAACCTATGGATTCATATTTGCTGCTAAAGCAATCACTGTAACATGTAAACCACTGCATTCAGACATAGGAAACATCCTGAAGAAGGTAAATGAAAAATTGTTTTTACAGATTGGAAATAGTTATTGTCAGTGCACCACGTAACAACGTCGATTTATTTTATTTCCCACCACAATCAAGGTGCAATGTCAGATAATGAGGTCTGTGAAGAAAAATAACTTTACAGAAATCAGTGCCAAGAGTTCTACCTCTGAGACTCTGTGCATTAATGACCAAAACTGCTGACTACTACTTCTTTCAGTTACCCTTGTAAAAAAACCCTCAAATTTACTAAAATTAGTCTCTAAAACATGTAAAGATACACAATTACAATCTTTTTTAGCTCATTTACATAGTTAATATAAATGAATTTAGTAAAGAAAAATGTGATTTACCATGAGTCTAATTTACAATATTAGTTTCATCAAGAAGTGATAAACACTGTTGTACCTCAAAGCTGGTATTTTTTATAGAGGCAGAATGATCTTCAATAGAACCTGAGAACCACCTTGCTACCCTATATAATCCTCAGACTACACACTAGTCAAAGCATCTGAGTGTCAAGAAATATTTCTCAAAGCAATTAGAATATTAGCACAATTTAAATTAATTTTACTCTGGTTACTGTCTATGTTTGGGCTGGAAAGATCACATTCTGTTAAGGAACTGCAAGGTGCCTACATCCAGTGAGACACAGATTGGACAAAAGCCAATGGGAAATATAAATTTCACATCCTGCTCTCTCTTGAGATGAAATTCTGCCCCCTCTGGAAATTAAGGGGAGTTTCATGCTTGACTTTAGTAGGAAGGATTTAATCTGTAAATAAAAGAAGACTTCTTTATTGACATCCTTTAACTTTGTATCCTGTTAACTGATATCTTCTTAAAAAGAAAGTGAGACCTGTTCAGTCACAGTCCTTAGTTTTGCAAACCGCAGAGGGTCCAATTAGAAATAGTGAGAAATTTAAACAGCTGTATTTTGCCACTTAACCACAGAAAACAATTTTGTACCAGACACATTAAAAAAATCGCATTTTGTTATGACAATGAATTTGCCAGCATGGAGGAAGTTCAAGTAGCATGGTTAAAAACTAAAGTTCTCTAATGCTGCACTGTTCGGTTTCATGGGTTTTTACACTCTTATCTGACCTATTCACATTAGCTAACTGAACCATATAATAATTTATCACAATTTTCCATTCCTAAGCAGGGAAAAAACAATACTATCTATTTATACTTGTTCTACTCGTTTGTGTTTTAGATTGCTCAAACCCAAAATATTTCACTATTTAATGACTGACATCAAAGACTGCAAAAACATTTAACGATTCTTTCTGCTAGAGTCCTTCTTAATTACAAAAGGAACCAAGTCCAGTCTGTTATTTAGATACATTCTAAAATGTTTCTTGGACTCTCTACAATCATTTTATTCTCATAGACTGGATCATGTCTCCAGCATGACTAGTCCAGACTCTGGATGCACGCTCTCCTGACTTTATAACAAATACCTGTCATCTGCCAAACTCAACTTGCTAGGGCTTTCTCTGCACTGTAATTGGAAAGGAAAAACTAGAATATCCAAGCAGAAACTTTGCTACCAAAAAAAAAAATTTCAGAAGGTAACCAACAAAGGTACTTAAAAACACCACAGACATTTAGAGGGAGATCTCAACTGAGATGGATTTCAGAACACAAGAAAAACAAAAAGGAATCAAACATATTGTCATCACTTGTCAAGTGTGTCTTTTAACATGCCTGTACCTGACAGATTGCTCTCCCTCCTTCCAGGAACCAAAAAAACAGTACAACCAATGTTAATATCTACATTACATAGGCAAAAAAACCCTCGTGAACCACCATGATGGACAAGAGAGGAAAACCACAGACTGTGATGAACAGAAGTAAAAAGTAGAGTAAATTTTTGCATATGATCACTAGCATAGTCCATCTCTGGTACTAGTGCTTTTTATGTCTAAACAGGTCAATTTTATAAAGTCAAATAGTCAATGTATTCAATTCACTTGTCTTCAGAATGGTTCCTTCAGAGTTTTTACCCCATAATCCACCTCTTCTTATCTACTTTTACTGGTTTCTTTATTATAAAAGCTCCTTTAACCATTATGCCAAAGTGCAGTCTGAAATGTTATGGTGATTCTTGATGTGTGACAATTTACATAAAACGTTTCATAGTGATTAATTTAATTATATTTCTAAATAAGAAAACCAGGAATTGGCAATGGATGTTTTCTGCCAAGAGAGAATCTCACTGCCTCAAGTAAGTTTCCACAAGAAAAAAACATGGCCAATTCAGATTCAGGCATTAGCTGAAAACAGATAACATCTCCTGTACAAAAGTTATAAAACTCTTCTATCACTTCCCTTATGAAATGCTATGTCATAAGATAAGAGCGGGAAATAAGAAGGGCTAAGTACAGTGGCCAAGTGTGTAATTTTCAGTATAGACTGTTGAACTGTTACTTTTACTCTTTTATCTGCAGTCTGATGTGGACAAAGCATAGTTGCCAAGTGTGCAGTGTTGGGACAAAGCAGAAATAATGAAGTGCTACAGCCCAAAAGAGATTGTAGGTTAAAGATTTAAACAGGCAAAAAAGCAAAGTGTGAAGGGCTGATGCAGAACAGTCTGACTGCCAGAAAATGGAATAGGCAAGAGGGAAAGGTACCTGCAGAATCATGTCAAAGAGGCTACCCAGGCCTACAGACAGGACAGTGGCTGGTCATTTGAAATCTGATTTTAGTTTAAACTTCAGGAAAGCCAAGCTAACAAATTCTGTTCACTGGATTGAACAGTGAATATCAAAAACACTGAAGTTATCTAGAGAAGGAAAATGTGGGGCTTTGGATATCCCACAGGAAATTTCTAATGACGGCAGTAAAATAATAATAATTAAAAAAAAACCAAAACAAACAGCAAAAAAAACTCAAAACCAAACATAACAAAAAAAAGAAAAACCCACCAATAATAAACACCAATGTGTGTCCTATAAAACTGCAAAAGCATTAGCTACATCCTGAAAAAAGTGATGACCTAAAATTAGTCAAGCACCTCTAAAGATAACACTAATGCAGATCCAATATAAGATAGTTAAAAGAATGAAAAACTGTTTACAATAACATCTCTAAAGATAGTAAGACAAGGGTATGAAAATATTTTTCTTTGGATCATTTAATCTGTGGAATTATTTCCTTTCTTCCTGTTAGAAATACAATACTGAAAGAAGCCCTGAAGAACTGAAAGCAAAGGAAGCAGGAAGGAAAGTAAGATCCCAAAGGTAAATAGGTGTAATATGGAGAAAAAAATATAAGATTTAGATCTACAGTATTACTCTTCAGTCAACTAAATAAAATACAAATTTTTTTTCCACCTTTATTACCCTCCCCACAGTCCTAAGATTTTTAACTGATAAGTTCCTGATAAGCACAAAAATGTTTGAAGAATGCATTGAAGAATCTGAGGTTGTTGCAATTCAGCATTATAAAGGTGCATCTGCCTAACAGTGGCAGGTGTTCAGTGCACTAAAAAACATCACACAAACACAGAGGATGGCACATGAGAGTGAGCAAGACAGCAAAATAAAGCAAATGTGGTACTGCAAAATTCTCTTGCCTCATTTCATGAGTGTAGTGACCCAAAGTTGGAGACTAATGTCAGGTTTTGGGCACCAGAGTGGCACTTGCTAAACACATCATAAAACTTCAATACTCAGGCTTTAGACAGCTCAGCTACCCTAGATCATCATGCTCTGCTGTGAATTCCAGGAGAAAAAAACCCAGCATTTTCTGCAGAAGTAATAACAGGGCAGCCTGCCAGACTAACTTCTGGAAAAATAGGGGGAAAGATAAACAAGGCAACAAAAAAAAGCCAAATATAATTTGAAAGCTAGGATCTTGCAAAGATCTAACTAAAGTACTTTGGATTTTTGAGCCTAGTAGTGGGCTAGAAAAATACTCTCTGGTTACACTAAAGCTAAAGATGGAATTGGTTCAATTGGCTGCTGAAAAGGCATATCAAGAAACCATTTTTAGTGAACATTATTCTCATGTGTTGGTACCTACATTAATTTCTCAAAATGAATAGGGTGGGACCATAAAGACATGTAAGAGATTGATTACTCTAATTAGAAGTGTACCCTATGATTAAAACTGTAATGTAAAAACAAACAAAAGAAAACCATAAATATCAGCTGTTGAGTTCAGGCCAAGAAGTAGGTATTATTACAAGAGTAATTTAAACATTTTGGTACTATACTGGAAGATCAGAGGTGTGAGTCCTCCCTGTCCCTCTTTCAGATCTTCCAAATAGCTCAGCATACAGAAATTGTCTGCCTTTAACATTGGTTCCAGATGTACTCTTGGACAGCTTTCTTCTTCCATTTGGACTGATATGAATGACCTGAACCTTGGGAACACAATTATATGCTGGGACAAAAATGGTATTCTCTGTTAATAAAGAACAAAAGGTTGCAAGGCAAAGATATGTGGAAACTTAACATCTATGTTGCTCTTCACCCCAGAAAAAAGAGCAAGCAAAATTTTGATTACTTCACTCATACTTCAGTTTCTATGCATGAACACACTCCAACGTATTCAAGGAGTTAACTAGATGGCTTCTGAGTCTGTCTTACACCACTGAGCATCCATTGAATTTCAGATTATCAATTGTGTTATTATCATACTTCTATTTTTGAGAAAAATAGACTAATTGGAAAAATGTAATTGAGGTAAATAATTAAATCAAAGTCGCAGAATTTGTATTTCAGCAGTGTTAACTAATCTCTCTGGTAGGGCAGACAGGACATACTCAAGTATTAGTATACAGAGTAACCCTAGAGAGACACTGCTGGGCTGCGTGCAGAAGAATTAATATGCCACAGACCTACCCAGAGTCTGCTTTCAGCCCACACTCAAAACTCTTCGGCCCAACAGTGACAGAGGCTGGAGACAGACTGCAGGAGCCAAGACAAGTAAATATGGCCATTTCCCAACAGCTGTCATTCCCCAGAGCCCCATGACTGCCTCCTGGCCAGGCTGCTGCCTCCTTAAAGCCAGACCTGCAGTCAGTACTTGACAGGAGCAGACTGCTGACTTCTCAGGAACAGACATCACCTAGTGTATCACAGATCCCAGGAATTATCCCACTGATCCACGAAAACTTCACAAGCTGCAGTTTAAGCAATACTGCTTTTGACTATTCAAATTTCAAGCAGCTGGATTTCATCTTGTGAACCACTAAGCTGAGAAGTCTACTGTTAGTTTGGTGGGAGAACATTCCATGGGAGCAAATGGACAAATGACTAGTCAGTTACAGTACGAGGAACTCGCTAGTGACCTCATCACATACTAGGGTACATACACCTTCCATCTAATAAAAAGTATATTTCAACACTATACAAGAACCCATATCAATAAAGAGAGCAGCACAATTCCAACTGCTAACCAGTTTTATGTCAGTCAGCCCAGCCCAATAAAGAAGAGAAATCTAGACAACATAACACTGCTCATTTAGCAGCACCCCAAACCTTACCAGTGTATTTTCATCACTGAGCTTATTTCTACCATTCATATTTCAGTTACCATTTTACAACTAGCTTTATGTCCTTTAATGTATCGATTATTTGGGCAATGTATTCCAAACAAAACTCATTCAAGCTACACTACCTATGGATGAATTTCATTCAAGACACTTGGTGCATTAGAGGAATAAGGTGCTGAGAAAACACTTCATCTCACTGTTTTTCAGAGTAAGTGCTCACTGGGAAGAAACCAGTCCCTGTTAGCACTGAAACCAGCAATTCTGCAGTGCGTTGAGAGGCAGTTTGTCTCTCTTCCCTGTAAGAATTATTTTTATAAGAAAAAATTACTTTCTACTTCTGATGCTGGAGTCTGGGGGTTTTTTCTTCATGGAAGAACCATACATGTATAGCTCACAGAAAGTCATAACTCTTTAGAGCACTTTCCCTTACATAAGGCGAAATATGAATTCAGTGTTACATAAACACCTAAAATGGACCCGTCTCATCGTTCACATGTGGCATATTAAAATCCCTTGACATTTGAAGTTAAGGTGCAATACACTAGCTATTTGAAAATTAACTTCAGAAGTTACAAATTGTTTTTTATTGTAAATGCATCCAATTTGCTTATTCAAATAATTATCCTATGTATCACTGATTTTCGTTTGTTCAAACAAAAATGTTTCTCCTTCCAGTGAAAGGTCACTATGAGTTCAAATACATTTCATGTCTCTTTTTAACAATTAATGTTCTCAACAAAAACAACATGGTAGATATTAGCATTTGAACAACACAAATTTAGTTTCCAAGCATCACAGTACTATATAGTTTACTAGGAAAACGCACAGAATCTGCTTTTCCAAGTAATTGAAAAAAAATCAGTTTAGATACTATAGCTGCTTAAAGTGACCATCATTACTCAACTTTCTATTACAAATACAGGCGGTGTTGCATTGCTCACGTAGAATTTGAGAACAGCTTTCCCTTTTAATATCTGATTTCTGCACCACAATTATTTTTTCCTTCCTGAGAAGGTAAAGCTGAAAAAACACGAGTTCTCCTGCCGGTGGGAATCTCTGTCCCATCAAGCAAGGGGTCAACAGTTTACAGCTGTGGAATCAAGTATGGCTCTTTCAGAAATTCTCCTTAATAATTCTTTTTTGTTGTTTAGCTTATTTGTTGTTTCATTTTTTTTTTTGGGGGAGGGGGGGAAGGAAGAGTAGGGGAAGGCAGGTTGGGATGGGTAACATTTTCAACAGTTGTGACACCACATGGAATTGTACATAGTAGGAACTCCATTTATCTAATTTTCTTGATCTCTTCTAAGACAACTTTTCATATCCACCATACCCCTGTCCCAAAAGAAGTTCAGCTAATGTTTGAAAAGGTCTGAAGATTTGCCATAGCACTGCACTTCTCACCAGAGAGACTGATGATAACTGAGGTCAGACATCAGCCAGGAGTCACAGTGTTTTACCTGGTTGTCTGAACTGCTGTTGCTGAAAATAAAAGCTTAAAAGAGAAGCAGAGGCCAGTGCTTTAAATTGATTGTGTCCTGCCCATGCAGCTGGGGTGCTTATTTTGGTTTGTCTTTAGAAATGAAATAGGCTGATATGTTTTCAGTAGGTGGGGAATCAAACACACTAGACCAAAAAGTCAAAGTAAGTTGGATAAGTAAACAAAATATATCAAAGGAATTTAACTCCTTGGCAGTGGTAACAGTGGATTCCAGTGGAGTTTGTGTCTGGAAAATTGGACTCCAGAGCCCAAAGGGATTAATTTTTCAAATTTATTTTACTTTCCTGTTGCAGATTTGGAACTTTGTACTCTTAGGTCTTTCACTCATTTTCTTTCTCCCTCTAAGAACTGGATAGCAGGTCAGGGGAAAAAAAGTTGAAAATATGTACTAATTACACAGTAGGTTGAAAGACTTCCTTTCAACTTGCTGCTATAAATAGGGCAATAAACAGAGCCACTGACAGTAGTCATTATCAGAAAGGAAAGTATTTATCTCATTATTCTAGATATACTGCTTTTCTACAACTGTATTTTAAATCCATAAATTTACTACAATATATAATGAGATAACAATTCTCTTATGTTACTGTTATGAAATGCTATTTCACAGCATTGTAAAACTACTTACAAACACCCTGAAAGGAGAATCTGAGTACTTACATACTGTGAGGACATTTACTAACAAGGACCTGATAATAATGTCCTTCTGGGACACAGTGCATTGTTTTGGAAAACCAGTAATCTTAAATTCAAACTATAAATTACAATGACTCTTGGCATTCCATCAAAGTGAAGTCTTTGCAAGCATAGCTATTTTAGTTTTGTCTTTTGCATCATCAAAAGAAACAAACTCTGGATGCTCTGCACAAAAGCTAATCAGAAGAAACACAGCAACTTTCAGATTGACACTGTTTAGGAAAATACTCAAGGCTTCCATTATGATTTTTAATCTTTTATTTCAATGTCTGGGCTTGCGTGAGCCTAAGAAAGTCTCACTTTTAAAGTGGAGTTTTACTGCTAAAAATCCTCTCTAGTAATTTTATAGAATCTTCAAACAGTTTGCATTGGAAGAGACCTTAAACATCATCTCATTCCAATCCCCCTGCCATGGGCAGGGACACCTTCCACTGGACCAGGTTTTTAGTGGGCAAAACCAGATAAAGTAGCTAGAATACCAAAATAAATGTTTCTCTCCAATGACTTCATTATTCAGCTCATCTAAACAAAGGGAAAATTCTTCATTTACTTCATTATATCCAGAATGCAGTTCTAAATGAGTGCAAAGTTAGCAGATAAAAGTTAGGTACTATTACCTTCTAGTAATAATAGTCAAAACAGAATTCTACCGCTGACTCATGCATATTTGCATGTTTTAACTAAAGTATAATTTTCAAGCCAATTTCAGTGAAAGTGGTCATCTATTTGTAGACAGATCCTTCCTTATTAAGAGGTATTTTAAGGTAACACACATCATTACATTATGCCAATTCTCTGTCGCAGACATAATTCATTCTGATTTGACTGAAATTTTAATCAGCTGCCAGGAGAGCAAGTCCTTCACTGGTGGCATTCAAAACCAGCTCTAATACCCGAGCTGCCTTGGGAATTAGAGCTGACATTATTGTTATAGCTCTGAATGCAAATACAATGTATTTTTATCTTGCACAGCTGAAAAAGAGTTTTCTATGCCTTGAAAATTAACAGAGAGCAATCTTATAAAACAGCTAAAAACTGTATTTACATATCAACGAGCAAAGTGCTACATGTAAATAAACAATAACTTGAATTTAGCTGAGAGGCATTCAGAACAGCAATTACACTTAAAATCATGGATTTAACCTAAACCAAACAGTTTGAGAAAGTTTTATCTGAAGACAAGATCCTGTTTGGGGTACAGACGGGGTGCCTGACATAACACAAAATGAAATTCTTCCATCCTACAGAGCACAGGTAAAGACTCAGCCAGAAAGTTGTATCACACTCTGGGCATCCCACTTCCTGTGAAATGTGTGGGGAGAATCTGGAATGGAGGAAAAGTACAAGCTTTTCAGGTGTGCAGAACATTTGAAAGAACTGGATTTATTCTCTACAGAGCAGACTAAGGAAAAGTACAAGGAAACACTCTAAAACACGCTAAAAAAACAAGGGAGTAAGTTGCTCTTCGTGTAAACTTATACAAGAGCTCATAGCTCATTTTTAATCTGCAGCAGGGGAACTTTCTAGCTGTAAAGCCAATGACATTGACAAAAAGCATTGCATGGTATTTTTTCAGAACCTGTAGTTTTCCTTCCTTGGGACAGAGGCAAACTTCAGTGCTCTAGGTTCCTCAAGCCTTATTTGTCACAAACCTCATAACAAAATGAGATTGTACTCAATGGTGTGCAAGCCCTGGATAATGTAAATACAGACACATATGTAGGAATGGAAAGTATTCTCCTGAACAGGAATCAACAGCCACAAAGCTACTATATAGCTACTTCTTCAGAAAATTTAACTTGCAACTCACACCTAAGTAGGGTTTAATCAATTTAAGACAGAATAAAATGAACTCCCAGTGCCTCAGCACACTACAATGGTATTGTAGTAATTGCTAATTTACCCCCGCTTGAAATATAACTCAGCAAGAATAGTGAATTACTCCCCTTTTAAGAGTGTATTGCCTTCAGTCTAGGCTAATAGCATAATTTAGTTTGGAAAGGACCTCCAGAGATCATTTAGTCAAACCCTGTGCTCAAAAGAGGACTAATTAGATCAGCTTGCTCAAGGCCTTGTACAGTTGAGTCTTGACTATATCGCAACAGAGATCCCAACACCACTTTGGACAGCATATTCCCGTATTCAACTCTTATAGGGCTTTTTATAAATTTCATTTGCTTTTCTTATTCTGAGAGATGTTACAAAAGAGTATGTCTATATTTTTAAACTTGTATTCAGGGGAGTTAACAATGACTATCAAGAGATGTGCAAAACCGCTGCTAATAAAGTAAGTTTTACCAGCCCCATCATCACATTTCTACAAAAAAAAAAGCCGCCAAAATGTTCCATGAGAACTTAACTCAGACTTAAACCCTGGTAAGATTTTGTCATTAACTTTATTCCATACCAAACATAATAAAACCATCCTAAGAGGGGAAAGTAGGGATTCTCCTGGGTCCTCACATGTAGAAAGCATGGGGACATACATGAAGAAACTAAATAATCTTCATTCCTTCCTGAAATTCTTAAATCTTTAGATTTAGAAAATGATTTGTTCTAAAGAGAAAAATTAAGAACAATTAAGTTCCTATGCTTAGTCTCTCTAAAACGTCCAGGTTCGTGGTTTTGTGCTACAAGGTAGACTACACTCTTAGAAGCACTTGATACAGCCATGCAGCAAGCTGTGGAAATTGATTTTTAGGTACCAGATCTCATTCTTACATTTTTCTTTCAGTGATTTATTTAAAGTAGTTGAAAGATACAGCAGCAGTTTTGCAGTAATGAAAATTCCATTTCTTGTAGCACTTGTGTCTTGGCTCCATGTTTGCTGATTTGCTCCAAAATATATTACATAATAAAATGGAATTTCCAGACAGAAGTCAGTACTTTACAGCTAGATATATATCAGGGGAAACCTCTTCTACACATTGACTGCTAATTATATGCTATTGGTTCTTGACAGAAATACTTTCTGGATTACAGTTTTTGTTGTTGTTATTCCCATTAAGGCATTTAGAGGAGACTCTATAGCATATTTCCATTTTATTTTCCACACAAATCTATCCATCTTTTACTGGGACACAGTGAGTCTTTATAATGAGTAAGTAAGTTCAGACTCTAGAAGTTTGGTTTTTTTTCCTAAAGTTGACAACCTGAGGTTTAAAAGGTGATTTCTAAGGAAGGCATACATCTGAAATAAGAGAAAAATCAGCCAGAACAATCTAATATTTGATGGTGGAGCAAAGAAGAATCACCATTTCTAAGGAGAGCTGGTGTAGTATTCAAACAAATATTGGATGCATGTGAAATTCAAGATTATAAACAAGTGATCTACTAATTCTCTGTGTAACTTGATCAAATTTTGTCTATGGAATGCATCTACAGTTCAGAGGAAGGAAGTGGAAGGAAATCCCAATTGCGTTTAACAAGAAAAAAGCCATTAACTTTCAAAAAAAAAATTTGTATTGATCACAGAAAGCACACTATTTTTTAAAATATGTCCCAGTGGATAGTCTAATAAGTAACAAGAAAAAGCTTGAACAAATGCAAATAAAGTCAACATAAACCATTATGTAATGATCTAATTAACTGTATGAAATATGAAGGTAAAATATAGTAGGCTGAACATCATCTAGTGAAATCACATATGTTCCAAACTAAGAGGAAGATCAGATCATAAACTTATGTAATCAGATTCTTTCTGTGTGAGATACAAGCTTAGCACCACATTCTATACTTTACTATGGGTATGCTGGAATGCTGAGAAGTGAATAAAACATTTTTACATATAGCCAGTCCACTCCCTTACATTTTTTCTCAGGAAAAGCAGATAAATCAGACTTCATTAATTCAAGCCTTGTCTAACAGCTAGCTGAGTCCAAATATATTTTCAAAATTAATTTAGAAGAAAACTATGGGTTGATCAATGTGCATTCATCCATGTTCTTGATTAGTTTCAACCTCTAACTGTTCCAAATATAGATTGGATCAATTGCTATCTCATTGACTAGGGTCTTTTACAAAATGATAATAATCTCCCTCCTTTTACTTGTATTTGGTAAAGAAAGAAACCCCATCCTGTTTGTCAAAACACCAACACTTGGAAAGCCATATAAATCCTGGGCATAAAATGCAATAGAAGCACATTTAAAGCAATAAATATATCTCACTTTTAGGAGAGACTCTTAAACTAAGCAATTTTTGTGGAGAAAAAAATGCCAGTATTGCAATGGAAGGAGTAAATAAAAGGGGAAAATATATAATTCAAGTGATCTCGTGCACAAATTCTACAGTTCTTTAGTGTTTTGTCTTCACCTGTGCTAAACCAGATCCTCAACATAACTGTCACCATGGGCAGCATCTCCCCAGCACAGGGCAGGGCCAGGCTGAGGGGACAGAGGGGGCCCAGGATCTGCAGCCCAGGGCCTGTCCCAGCAGCCAGCCCAGCCCCAGTGCTGCTCAGAGCCACGGCCCCAACACCAGTTAACACTCCAGAGGAATTGTGCTTTGCCAAGGAAACTTGCATTCTCCATTAAAGGGTGATTCTTTTTGAAGAAGAAATTTTAAAATTTTGCGAAGGTTGTTTGCTGGTATGTTGGTTGGTGTGGGGCTTTTTTGATTTTTTGAGGCTCTAAAATCACAGCTTTCAAATAAATGCCATAGAAAATAATTTGTCCTTATCAGACTCCTTCCTTAAGTCTTTTTACTCTCACCCACCTTTCAGTCATCTCTCCAGATACCATCCTCACCACAATCAGCTTCTAACTCTACCTTGCAATGTGATACTGACACCTAAAAATTAATTAAGAGGTCTAGCTACAGCAGGATGCACATGGTGACTTTGAAATAAATAAGAATTTTAATTTTCTAGCTATCACTTTTTACACAGACACAGAGTTTACTTTTGCAATCCTTTAACATTTTCCATAAACACAGGCTACATTGACATCTTTATGTATGAAACTGAGTCCCAATATTAGCAAGAACTGAGCTTTCATAATAATTATTAACAGACCTACTTAGTCCTCTGATTGGTTTTGGAAGGATTCTCTTTTTATAGCAACCAGAATCCTGGATCTCCTTTCCCCAAAAGTGGAAAGACTATTTTTAATCTATTCCAACTCTAATACCCCCTCACATCTGAAAAAGCAATCCAGCAGTCCACATGGTGTTCTCTGAAAAACAGTGAATTTTAAGCATCTTCATGGAACCCAAATGTTTCATTCAAAACAGTACTAAAATTGAAAAAAAACCCACAAACCTAGAGATTTTCCATGTATGTTCCCAAACTTTTGCTCTTCTTCCACCATAAAGCCCCACTGGAAGAGTAATGTACAGATAATAAAAGTTCATATATTTAATATTTGGTCATTAATTTAAAAGCTGAACTGAGAAAGTTGCATCTTATTTTGTGCAATCTCCAACCATCCCAGAAGGAGGAAGAACCACCACGTCCTCTTCAGCCTTTTTAAATTTTCCTGTCCCCCAGAGTTCACTCCATAGACCTCCAACCTACAGCTGGCATAATGTTTCTTCTTTAGAAGTAAGTAAAGACATTTCACAGATGTAGTGTAAAAATAAAATTTTACTTCCTTGTGAATGAGACAGAGGTGACCTTGCCAGGGGATGAAGTCAAGTCAGCTACCGCTGTAAGAAGAAACTTAGTGCAACAGCTACCGAATGACACACCTTCACCTCCCTTACCTGCAGCTGCAATGAGCTTGGCTTTTCAGGAACCTGGAACAGACAGGGCTGTTTTGCTGGAGGTGGGTATCTACTTAGACCTTGCCTGAAGTTAGTTCTCACCTCTGTGTTACCTCTGGCACTTAAACTAGCTGGATGTTACAAGGGGGGGTCAACAGCCAGTTGCCAATGACCTGGCAAAAAATAAGTAAACAAAAGAATAGTGCTTTCAGAGTATTTTCAAGGCACTTACAAAAGGCAATAACAAGGCATAAATTTTCAGCTAAAGAATTTCCAGGGTAAAATACAGATTTGGATCAAAACTCATGATAGTTTTTGAGACCCACAAAAGCAAGCTATAAGTATAAATGCAGGAACAAGGAAAATAGCTGTAAAAGAAGGAGAGAAATCCCCTAGATACCAAAGAAGGGGAAAAAATATAAAACCTCCCTTATTTCCTAATTTAAGAAACAATAATATTAGACATCCAAGAAAAGGTAACTGAATACAATCACACATTACTCCATACCTTTCCCCCCAAATTACACAAAGCTTACTTCAGAGAAAGTTCTAGGACCCTTCTTGAACCTCAGGAGTAATTCACTTTTGATGGGTCTGTTTTTTTTTTTTTTTTACCTCTCAAATCAGGGATTGAGAATTATGTGGCCCATACACAGCTCATTCAACAATTTTTCCTCTCAGCCAAGTAAGAAATAAGGCTAAGATAACTCTTACTTGGTGTTACCTGTTGCTTTTTAAAGTACCAGTTGTTTGGTTTGTTTAAGTAGTGCAACAGATTCCACAGATTTTGTTTAGTCTACAGGCCATCTTTTGAGCAACTATTCCAAGAACATATGCCAATAATTAGCTGAATATCTACTGTATGCCAGAGGCTGTAAGAGAATGAAGAATCCTTCAACTGACTGTAACAAATGGAATAATAATATGAAATAATATTCTTAAGTAGATATTTTATGGTTATGAATCAACATTTTTTGCATTCTGAACTAATGGTGATCTCCACTAAATGCTTCTCAAAATTATCATTACCAAAAGCAAAACATTCAAAGTGCCTAAGGAATCTAGGTGCCTTAATCAGGTTTGAAAATGTGACTCAAGTTAGATGGTTAGCTGGATACCTTTGAAAATTTTATTCTGTCCACTATATTTAAGACACATCTTGTTTGTAACTGTATTAACATCTTATGCTTCAAGTAAAACCACTTTCAGTAAGCAAATTCCCTCATATTCTGTCGTGTCCAGAAGACATCTCAACTCTATGATTTCATGTGAAAATCATGTGTACTCGCATTCAAAATATGTGAGTCCATGCAAGAAAGTTCACTCAAAGGCACCATCAGTAGAACACAGATTGTACAAAATACAATAACCAGTTATCATGGGTACTCCAAACTCTGGTTTCATATTAACTCCTACTTAGTGACCTTATCCCAACTTCTCAGGTCAGGTTTTGAGTCCTGTACATATTGTAACTTCCAGAAACTTCTCTACAAAGCTCTCATTTTGGCTTCACTTAATACTCATGAATTGCATTACACAGAATGAGTCAAGCACATATACACATAACCATATAATTTGCTGATTTCTCTTCCCATTTTCTTTTTCTCCACTTTTAGCTAACTTTGAACAAGCCTGCTAGTGCCCCTTTTGTCTTTCCAGAATTGCACCTATAAGCAGCATTAAAATCAACAATACCATCACCTTCTTCTGCGTGTCACAATGGCTCACTTCATTTCTGAGGTAGAAGTATTTTCCAACATATCTGCATTATTTAAGATGTAATTAGAAGCATGAGGCAGCTTTTCCCAGTTAATTCTGAAGCATCTGGCATTGACCACTATTCGCCTTCTGTATGTCAATGTATATGTTCAGAAAATTAAAACCAGACTAAGATAATCCTCAACCAAGCAAAATGCCAAATTCAAATTCCAGAATCCATAACAAATATATGTCTACTTCACAGCACAGGCATCCTCATCTCCTCATGGACCTCTGTCTCTATTATTATGAAAAAAGAAATTAAACCAAAGGCAGCAAGTAATAAAATCAGTGGATGGATGACAGAGGAGCCTGCTAGCGACATTCCTTTTACCTCTGCTCCATTCTATCCTCTGTCACATTAATTTATGAATGCAGTGACAAGAAGTAGCAGGAAAAGCATATAACAAGTATCCATCACATCTGACAGAAATATTTTAGTTATAATAGATAACTGAAAGACAGAATTTACAAACTTGAGGTATATTTTTAAGTTTCATCTGTTTTGCTGTGGAGTATATGCCAAAGAAAGCAGTTTGCTTCACTAAACATATCATGCAGACCTGAAGTCAATTCATACCACCACATGTTCACCATCAACTCTTCAATCAGTTAATGAGTTCCAATTAAGCACCCTCCAAAAATCCAGGGGGGCGGCCGACACCCGTGCAGAGCGCAGAGCCCACCCCAGGCACAGCCAGCCACGGCTGCCCGGTGCTGTGCCCCCCGTGCCTGGCAGAGCTGGGGGATGCTGGCACAGCCGCTCCCGCTGTCCCTGCGGGGCTCAGGCTCCCCTGCCCGGGGCTCCCCTGCCCAGCTCCACTGCTGCCCGCCGTGCCAGCGCCACCTCCCCATTCGCCCCAGCACCCTCCCAGCTCTGCCAGACAGCTTGAGGTAGCTCTCCAGTTTAAATGATGGAACCAAATCATAAATATGCAAAAAGGCAGGACAAATACCAGGCTGCTGCTTTTGATTTATATTTGGTTAGAGGAGGAATATTGCTAAAGGTTACTCACATGTGTTATTCTCCCAGACTTGATTCTTTCATCCAAATCACACAAGAACAACAAAAACCAATTTTCATTGTCTGTGTCATCCATTCCCTTCTCCATTGACACCTTCAAGTTCTATTTAGCTCTCAGGAGGCTTTCATTAGCAGGAATTAAAAGTGTTCCTAGGAAAGTTGTAAGCGCACATTTGTACCAGGTGTCTGAGGGGCTGCCGCCATGAAAATGGATTTAGGAAAGGGGAAAATGCCACAAAGATGGTGATCAGTGAGGAAGTAAGGGTGGGAAACTGCCCTGTTATCCCCAAGATCAGAGAAGGGGGAAAGGATGTGCTCCAGACACTCACCATTGCAGCTGGATATTGAGTCTTTGCAGGCACTACTTTTACCAGTGACTTTGCTAATATATTATGAAGTCATAAGAGGGCCGTTGCCAGCACCCCAGTAAAATGTTAAGGTAGCAATACCAGAGAAAAGCACCTGCCCCTAACTTAGGCATTGACCTTTGGCGGGCTGCTCTAGAGCCCTGCTTCCGCCTCTCTCTGTGCAAATTTCCAGCACACTTTTCTCTTATAACCTGAGCCCTGTCCCCTGTGCACATTTCTCTCATAAGCTGAGCCTCAGTCTCTCTGCTGTACCATCCATGCTTACTCATCTCTTCTGTGGGTGGTGGTGTCAGCATTTTGAGATGCCATGAAAAGATAAATTACAAGTTCAATTTTGCTATTTCAAAGAGGCTCACTTTACAAATATTGCTGTGTTCATGCATCTGTGTGTGCACTCACATAAATGCAACATGTGGAGTGGGGGTGACTGACCTGTCAGCAGAGAAACACAAGAAAAAGGACCTAGAGCAAATTTCCAGAAAAGGATCACACAAATATTTTATCAGCATAAATTGAGAAGTTCTTAATTAAAAAAAAAAATCCAATAAAACAGAAAATTCACTTTCTCAGGAAATTTTGTTACATATATAGAGATGGGCTTGAATTCAATTAGTGAGTTAAAAAATAAATCTCTAATTTAAATAATTTATTTTTGAACAGCAGATTAAGTAATGATATTTCCATAACCTGTAGTATGCATTCTATACAATTTCCTATTGCATATAAAAAAAAGTTCTTATTTTTAACTTTATTATCCTTTTTAATTGCTAACATCATCTTGATAAGCAAGTTTTGTGATGTAAAGCTACGAGGTAAATAAGTAGCCAGTCCAATTATGGCACATTTCACACTACAGAGTGCTTTTCTTTCAGGTGTGCCAGAGTGAATACCAAGGTGTCCAAAATCATTATTCTACTGTTGTGTAAACAGCAAAAGCATCTGAAAGTCTAGTGGGAATGAAAGGCCAGTCTATGTGGTTCCAAACAGTTTGGAACCATTTACATTTCAATGTAAAAGTAAAAAAGTTCCACTAGAAATGAGACTGAGCTGGCTGTCCTATGCTCTTCGCTTACAAGTTACTATCTATTTATCTTCTGAATTCTATGTATTATCTCTTCACCAAAGAGTCATCTTCATGGAAAATAGCAAAAAAATATAGGCATAGGTACATAGCATCCTCATAATGATCTGCACTACCTCTCCAACTTAAAGCTGCATATGTTTATCCGTTTGGCATTCTGTCTATCTCTGTGGGAGATCCAGTATCTGCCATCTCTGCTCGTCTGTCAAACCCTCTCAGCTGCTCCTTGCATGTGCTTGCCAGAGACGTCTTGTGTGCTGTGCCCTGCTGAGCCTCACTCCTCCTCTGCTCCAGGCTGGCTTCCAACTTGTGCCTCCCTATGCCAACTGGAGATCTGCCTAAGCAGCTCTGTTTTGTTACTGGTCAATGTCCATTAATAATAGCACTTCACATCATCTCACTAATCCAAAAGCCATCATTACTTAAATAAAACACAATCAAGACCTAATAGCATGCCACCCATATGCTGCAGGACAAGTCAAAGCCAAGTCAAGGGGAAAAAAAAAAATCAACCTAAGGAAAAACCTGAAGAAATAACTACAAATAGAATTATCAATGTACGGATATAAGAACGACAAAACAAATTTAGCAGGATAAATATACACTCTCTCAGAATGAACTTCCTAATGGCCAAATTTTAGTTTTATTCATGCTGATGTAAATCTTCGGCAATTCTACTGTTTTTCCAGACAGCAATTCTGGATTTGCCCTAGTGTAGCCAAGATCAGCATGTGGCCTCTGAACTCCATTCTCTCACATAAATGCGGCTGATATGAAGTATTTCATTATTTTGTTCTAAGCTTTTCAACCTTCTATTAAATCTTTTGGTTTTGGGGCAAATTTATTCCTTGGAAATCACTTAAGTTACTAAGACTTCTTTCCTTGGTAATTAAGATTTATATTTAGCAAGGGAAATAAAGCGTGCTGAACCAAATCAGAACAACACTGATATTTTTAAAATGTATAATTTTTATAGGCTCAAGAGTACTAATGTTGTCCTTCCTAGTGTTCACCAAACATTCCTCTTGGCTTTAGCACAACACTATTCAGCCTTTTACCTTACACAGAGATATCTATAGGTGACAGACAGAAGAAGCTTTCATAAAAAAAAGAAAAAGAAAAAAAAAGTCCATCTGGGATCACTTTGCTATTTTCAGTTTTCCAGCTTTTCACCAGAATCAGAAAGACTCAGTTGCAAGGAAGAATTTTCCTTCTCTTGTTGAAATTCAGAAACATATAAGTCAGCACCACTGTGGTTCTAATCTCAGCTTTCAGCTTGAGGAGCTGAACTGTGGTCACTTGTTCTCTGTAACTACCAGAGAATTCAGGAAAACTGTTAAGATCAAATTATGCCTTTTCAAGGGCAGGCAACTCACAGGGTAATGTGCTGAGCCACCACCAAGGAATGCTCTGGATTCTATTAATACAGGCGCAATTTTGTAGCATTTTCTTTAAATATGTAGCCTTACAAAAAAGCCTTATTTTCATGTAGCTAACACAGAGGAAAATGTGGTTAGAAACTTACTAGTTATGTATAGTAACTTTGGCTTGAATAAGAGAACAATTATTCTAGAGTTTATAATTTAGGAATTAGCAGTTAGATCAAAAAAAATAGGCTTCTGGTAAACACTCAGTATTAAGGATTAGAATAATAATTTTTTTTTTTTTTTGGTTACTGACACCAAGAGACCAATTCACCAATAGTACTTTGCATGCATAAAATTATTAGACCTGGATGCAGTTTTGATGCACGTGTTCATGACCATTCATTTACATCTTCGTTTTTTTCAAAAAATTTGGTCTCTTACATCAATGTATGATAAATATGCAAAACCCCTCCAATGTAGTATCATATTTTAAGACAGTAACACCTTAGAAACTCTTGAAAACACGCTTTAATGTGCATCAGTTCATTGCAAATGTTTTGACAGAAAGTTTCCAAACTGATTTCTCGACAGCTTGCTATAACACAAAGGCATACAAAAACTCTGTTATATATACTGAAGTGTTTTAGATAACCTGGGAGGAGTAATCAATTTCTTAAGTGCATATTACACCAGTACATCTTTTCTGTGGCTATCAAAACTAGAAAGCAGTCAACATGAGGTCTCAGACTTTTAATCTAGAAAAAGTTTCCATTTGCAATCCAAATTCTACAGTGCTCACAAGAATAGTCACCCATCAGAGCTCCTCTGTGTTAAATACCAGCCCTCCCCTGCTACACACGAGAGCTACAGGGTGATTTCACTGTGTAAAGATGGCAGAACACTTAAGCCTTTGTAAAAAGACTTGTGTTTCTCAGGCTGAGTGTATTACTTTAAATATCCATGTAACATATTGGAACCTAAACTGGATCTTAGAATTACTCTGGATAATTTTCTGAAAACTATTGTTCAACATTCAGATGCAGACAAAAAGACAAATAAAAATTAAGAGATAAAACCCAAGAAAAATCATTAAACACTGACTAGAACTCTAACACACACCTTGAAACCTTGCTACTAGTGAGCACCTTCAACAAAAGGATGCTTCAGGATCACAGTAAGTAGATGCAAGGTAACCAGTTCAAGCAGAACTACGGAATGTTTTCTGGACAAGGATAAATATAAAAGATCAAGAAACTTCAGTTTTGATATGTGTTACACCAGATGTAAAAAATAGAAATTATAATAGAGAAAGTGTTCAGAAATTATTTCTCAGTGTTTCTTATTTTAAAAAATGGCAGCCACACAAAGAAGTAGAAGTCAGTAGATTTAAAGTCAAAATTAGGAAATACTTTTTCACATACTTAATCTTGAAATGGTAGCATTTAGAACATCAATATTTTCAATGTAAATGTATAGATTCAAAATAGAATTAAGCAAATAGGTATAAAACAGGTTTGTCAGTAGCTTTCAAACATGACAGTAAAGATGTTCTGAAGAGGAAACATCTTCAGCAGCAAATTCCTCGAAGCTGGAACAGTGCACTGAGAGCTGTTCTTACACACCTGCAGCTTCCACTACAGCCCACTCTCTGGGACAGAATGCTGCATTAGATGGATCGTGGATCTGACATTTTAGCCATGCTTTCCACTTCATATAACTGCATATGAATGCTACAAATGCATCCTACTGTTTTGCAAAGATACTAGGAAAGGAATTAGCATGATGGAGTTGTTCCAATCATCATACAGGATTTAAATTGTTAAGTCTTTAACTTAAGTTGCTCTGCCTCTGGCTACTGCACACTTCCTCAATAGACAGGAAATCTTCTCTAGTTCCTGAGTAGACACAAGAATGGTCCTGAGAGTAGATAGAGTTTCAGAATGGAAAAAAATGAGAATTACCAATTCAAACAATCAGTTTCCTGTCTTTCAGGAGCCTTGCGCCTTACTGTATAATACAACATAAACATGAGCTTTGTTTTCTCTTAGCATTTTCATTTCAGTTCATAATAAAATCAATCTCCTTATTCATAAAAAAAATCAAATTAAAATGAAGTTAACACATTAATTTGGAATTGAGTTTTATGCCAACGATAAAAAGAGATCCAAACCATGTGCTATTCTATTTTCATTCCATTATTTGTAAGAACTGGTTAAAACAAATGATGAGCCATTCATGCTACTAGGGTCTGACATATAAAACTGACATTACAGAAAGATCAGAAATTAGTTATTTCTAAATTGCTGTTTCAGTCTACGGCCTGTTCGCTCCCATCTCACACACTGTGCCCACTGTTCCAGAAGTTAACAGGAGCCAAAACAGCTGCAGAGAGCCCCTAAAAAAATCCTGCTGGTGATCTGGGGATGGGTGTTGCTAAGAAGAGTCTTGCAGTTCAGATAGCCAGGCTGCTGGAGAAAAGCAGAAGAGCTGGCAATAGAAGATCTCTGGCACTGCCTGGGCCAGGAATCAGGAATGCAGTATTTTTCAGCTGATTTTCCAGAGGAGGACTATGTGGTCACACTACATCTGTGTGTCCATCAGATGGGTTTACTCGATTGTTCCTGTCCCTGGGAACAGTGACTGAAGGTTTTGTAGGCAGCTCTAGAATGCAAAGCCATAAAAAGACAGACTGAAATTGCAACAGGCAGAGGGAAGAGGTTGTTCTTAGCAACTGGCTGAAGGGAAGATATTTTCTATATTCTGAAACTTGAAAATAAAACCTTGAAATTAAAAAAAAAAACTAAGTACTTGGACTTTCAGTAGTCACATCACTCCACCCTGAGAAGTTTCTGTCATAAAGGTGTTCAAACCTTTCTCTCTCTCCTATCCTAGGAGCAGGAGTTTCTCCTCTCTCATTTTTTATTCTCTCCTAACCTTGCTGGAGAGATTATCCCTTCGCCACAGGGAAAATTTCAGCTTACCAGCTTGCTCTCTGACGATGAAACTTTTGTGGCTGCACTAGTGACTTCTACTTACCACTATTAGAGCAACGTGAAGAATCCGCTTTCTCCAAAAAATAGAGCAAGGACTGGAAGATGGGATAAGCCATCTCATGCTTTAAATTTTAAAGATTTTTAGAGGATTTGTAGACTTATGCATTTGCATTCCTTTGCAGATAGTTAAATATCACAAATAGATGATAATTAGAAGTAATCTATGTATCAGATGTTTGTAGTAGGATTTACCCCGCTAGTAAATATTCCTCTTACTTTTTACAGTTTACTCAGTAGTCACACTTTTTATGCATAAGAAATTTTATACTTCTTTCAGTCTTTCACTAATTTTTCCACAGTTGTATTGTATGAGATCTATACTGCAAAAATGCTGAAGCTGTGCCGAGGCAGTTTCTTCTTTTCTTTAAAATGAACACTGTTTTTTTAAAAAAGCAAACAACTTCAACATATTCAGGCTGTCACTAAAATAGCTAAGCACCCCTAGGACTACAATGCTTGCCCAGACAAATGCACATTCCTGTCTGTAGAGACCTAGCCGGAATGTCTAGCATCAAAATTTCACATTTTGTGCAGTCAATTCTATTTCACATACTAAGCCACAAACCCATTATAGTTGAAAATAGCAGAAAGTCTGTTTTAAATTAGGTGACGTAAATACAGTAGTAACAGAAACCACAGCAAGAGCCCAGATGTATAGAATAGACGTACAGGCAGGGCAACCAAGTACAAAAGGCAGGTATCAGTTAAAATGCTCTTCAAATTCACAGGTTTAGCAAACACTACTAATGGATAAAGCAAACTAATAACTGAACAAAAAAGCAGCACAGTGTTTTACATTTCCAGTTTACTGAAGATCTACCAAAGATGAAAGCAACAGAAACAGGTAATCCCAGAGTGTCTTCAATGAAGATTTATTAAAGCAAGGGCTTTCTTGCTTTGAATGTACAGCTGGGAGACAGCACAATATGAACTACTAAGGAAGGCAAGCCTTGCAAAGCAAGCCATTTAGACTCACAAGAGACATGATCACTTACCAGAATAAAGTAGGAGGAGAAACAAAATTATGCAGGCAAAAATTAGACTATTGAATCTTATACTGTACCTCTTTAGAAGAGCAAGATGACTGCCTGCATCAGTTTCATTTTTATAATACCTGAAACTGTTCTAGCTTTAATGTGGAGACAGAAATAAATGGCCAACAATTTTTTTTATTAGCACTGATCTATTTTCTAAGATCATGATTAATGATAAGATTTGATGTAGAAAAAGAAAGTTTCATGATGAGACTAAACCCATACCTGTAAATCAGTGGATTAAAATAGCTCAGTCATTTTCTAATACAGAATTGTATGAAACTATTCAATTAGTAAAATAATTTTTTTTTTAACATTGGGAGTGTTTGAACTGACTTGTCAGTCATCCAGTTCATTTCTACCCAGATATGGTTCTAGTCATAGTTCATTGCTCCAGTTGTTCAAGGACAAAGGAAATTATTCATAACGATTTAGTGACAGCAGAACCTACACCTTTTGCTGTGTTTTCAGATTTGTTTAGGCCAAGAAAAATTGCCTGGTTGAAGTGATAAAGCCTTGATTTATATTAAGGTAGTACAGTAATTCAAGAAGAGCTGGCACAAACACTAAAGAAGTTGTAGCTATTCACACACACAGAAAAAGTAAACTGAAGAAATATTGAAAAGGTAGTATTTGCGGTTTTTAAATCAACTTTTAAAAGCCCACAGAAATGCTCCATATTTAAGAATGAAAGTAAGTAAATCATGCACATTATGAAACATAAGTTAAACACGAATCACACAGTAGTTAAGCCAAATTACTATTATACAATCAGCAGTTGGCTCAGAAACAATTGAGAAACTGGAATCTTTTCTGTTGAAAAGAGTTGGCTACAAAAGCAAGCATCTCTTTCACTCACTGAAAGGTGCCACAGAATATTTATTTTGTATCAGTACTGATACTACAGATAGTACATTTTGCTTTAATGTCTCTTTTGTATCCCACTAAAGAAAAAAAGAAAAAGAAAGAAATGTCCAAAATGGCTTATCTATTGTTCTGCATCAATCATGTAGATCTTTCCTTTTCTCCCCATCTGTCTCTAGAAATTAATTTTACTTGCATATCTTTTCCCTCCCCTATTTTCCTATATTATTTGCTTCTTCTTTATATAATACACAATATACATTTAAAGACGAATTGTTCTCATAGAAATTATCGTACATTTTTCAAATCCACCAGTCAAAGTATTCTATTTTAAATTCATGTGACACTTCAAACAAAGCCTGTCTTGTGGTATTTGACTAAGATGAGTCAAAATAGCAAAAGAGGAAAAAACACAGTATTCTTAAGACATACTTTGTGATAAATCAAAAATATTTCATCTTCGAATATCATTGCGGCACATTCACTCTATAGTTCATCCTGGCTTATTATTTATGTTAGGAAAATAATTATTGAAGAATAGTGCAGAAAAAGCTAAAAACTAAAAAAATTAATCTTTGATATGTCAGTAATAAATTTATCAGATTTAGTCAGACACAATCAGCCCATGATTAAAAAAGAATGAAGTCTGTAGCATAAAAGAAGAGTGACAGAATCATTAAGGAGATTTTTACCATCAGCCATTTTTGTAACTGTCTTTGTACAAGGTTTCTGTCAGCTGTCTCAAGCTGTCAGCTGGAGTACCTTGGTAATGACATGGATGAAGGGGTTTCCCTTCTCTAAAGTATGAACCATTCAGTGCTCTCATATTCAGACTTAATATATTAACGTCTTCATATTGCACCTGTAAATAATCACTGCAAAGAGAACTGATTCTTATAATTTTTTTTCTTAACAAAATAAAACAAGTATCCTTATATCAGGAAATCTGCTAGAAAAATCCTAAAACTTTTTTGAAAGGTACTTCCTAGTGAAAGGGATTAATGAGATTTAAGCCTAAAGCAAGGTTTTTAGTTCTAGTTCATTATCACCTCTAGAGACATGTGGGTCTTCTGGAAGATTGGGTTTTTTCTTCACATTTTAATTAATTTTTGCATTTTAATAAAGCTGGTGTATAAACCCAATAACATTGGAGCTTCATTACCTACACATTTCCAAAGGATAGTGCAAATTGAAAGTAAACCTCTGTAAATATGGAATAATATATCTTGGGAACTTGTTGCATAGTTTCCTTCATGCCTGAAAGGTCCAAAAGAATAAAATACATGGGACCTTTATTTTGGTGGGAGCTGTAGATTTCAGTATACTTCATCAATCAATAAAAATCTCTGCTGAAGGCAGAAGTATCCAAGAATTTGCTCTGCATCATGAAATTAATATCTAGACAAAAAAAAACAGACGAAAAAACCCAACAGTATGTATTATCAAACCATAAGGCAGAAATAGTCCATGTAAAGGCTTTTAGCTAAAGACCCTAAGCATTTCTCTCAAAAGATGCATTCAAAATGAAACAGATGCAAAAAAGTAACAAGGAAAATAAGAACAATTTTTACAAGAAATGACTACAAGTACTGCCTGATTCAGTCTACCAAAGCTGATGTTAATGGAGAATATGATAATTTACCATCAGTCTAGCAAGAAAAGTAATACCTACTATTTATGCAAATGTATGATAAATTTGCCATAGATAAATGCATCCAGCAAATTACAAGACTTTTTTTTATATCAAAGGATGGCTTTCTGAAACAATCTTTCACTTACAGAAACAACTGAACTCATCTGAGATGAAGCTTGATAAATTCACAATAGATTTAATTTTCTTGCTGTTTTACACATTTCTTAACCTCTCAAGTTTAGGAATGCTTTCCTAATGCTTTAAAGTTTTTCTTGGTTGATCTATGTTTTTTAGCATCCATTTTATATTTCATGACAGTGTAAAAAATGCAGGAAACAGTATATAATGATACGATTCTGTCACTGTAATTTTGGTCTTGTGCATCTCAATGATCACATGTCTTTGATATGCCACAGTAAGTTTTAAAATGCTGCATTTAATGGTAAATCTGGTAAGCCACAATTGTAGAGCTTGGTAATGCTTGCTTTGGCTTTGCAAAATGAGATATCAAAGAAGTATAAGATCAACTTGCCATATTTGGCACCATCAAGTTTAAGTTAAACTTGTATCCTAGGTGAATGGATAGTCAAATAAAACCATCCCTCTGGAAATAGCAGGGCAGTGTACATAAACTAGAAGAATTATTGGTTGTAAAGCAGTCTGGACTGAATACAACAAACTCAGCTGGCCTGAGCTCAGGGAGTTGTTTCTTTTGCTTCATAACAGAGCTTTTGTTTCACAAGTTGGAGACCCTGTGTTTAGCCCAGCAAGAAAGTCTTATGAGACAACTATGTGTAGGTTTGATAGTGTGTTTACCAAGACTTCCATGTGTGTATTATTTTGTCCTTGTACCTAAAACAGTATGGTGTGGCTGCCTGTGTAATATCCTACACTAGAGAAAACCCTAAAAATAAATCAAGGCCTTCCGTTTAAGATATTTTTAAAAGGCAATTGTGCCAGAAAAATACATTTCTAGTCGAACAGAAAACATATATACCATCATACTAGCTCCCACAATATGGCTGGTCCTCCCTATTCTAAAATAACTCATCATTCATTTTTTTTCTTTTTTGATGGTAAATAGGTCCTACACTCTATGACCCATTCTTAATCCCATTTGTCAGTTACCAACATTTTCCTACTCCCATGGCCGTCTTAATCTTCTTTCATGGACTAAACTAGATTATACAATCCAAGTTTCTCATTTCAGGACATTACTATTATTTTAAGGTAATTTCCAGTTTAAATATACACACATGACAGGCATAAATGTAACCAGTTGAATGCAAAAGTACAAGTCAGTGTGAGGAAAGATTATAGAATAAGTCTTTTGTAGATCCAAATTTCAGCCAGTGTGTTCCACAAAAATAACCTTTGTGAAATCATTACCTTGGAGATGAAACAGCACTGTGCTTGAAACATTCAGTCTTACAGCCTGAAATTTGTGGTTTATAATAATCACTTAAGAACATTACCCAGGAACAGAAAAACGATGGAAAGCAGAAAGTTGTATCGTTTTATTTAAAATGCTTTTACAATAGCCATGACCTCATGTTCTTCATGCCATCAGGAAAGGCTGGGAAGCTTTACCTAGAGATACTGACAATGGTAACTGGGGTTAGAAGGCTGCCTGCCTGACAGCAAATGAAAGAAATTTTACTGGTACTGACAGACACAGTTGTGTCTTGTATTTTATGCACTCCCAAGGGAGAGATGTGCTTTGCTGTTTAGAGAATCACAATGTCAATCAGTCTTCAAATCTTACACAGGTGAGTAGAAAGACTAGGCAAGAAGTCAGAGTGCAGATCCTGACTCAATTTACATACATAGAAATGACTGAAATATTTTTCAGACCTGAGAAGAAAATCCAACTAAGGTTTAGAAAAGAGAGCAAATAATTTGCCCAGTTTGTTAGAGAGGTTTTCCAACAATCCACAATCTTTATTTTAACCATTTATAAATTTGGTTAGTTACCATTTTACTAAAACAGAAGCTTAGAACCCTCACTACTGCTTTGAATGAAAACCTGGTGAGCTCACCCACTCAGTCTTATTTGCTTTCACCAATTCTGAACAAGGCAAGAATCTACTTTTTTTTTAGCATATTACTGCAGACACCTGTAGGGATAAACACATAAATGCAGACTACTATCCCAGCTTAGCAAATATCCACAATGTCAGCCTATGGCTACATGGTTTGTTACAGTCTCTTCATCTGTATATTTCAAATCTCTTCTCAGTTTGGCCCACCACTTTCTTTCCTACAAACATGACAGCAAAAAGTTGAAGTTCCAAGACACTGGGAAAGCCCATTTGGATTACTTGCTTTGTGTATTCTGATGAGCAATAATGTTAGGTGCCACTGCTGCTGCAAGCATTTGCTTCCCTCTCTTCTGATGCTAGAACATTACGAGGCAAGCCATGCTGTGAGAACAATTCCTTTGTTGCTTGTTCATCAAACCTGCACTACAGTTAATACCATTGGTTTGTAACTGTGAAATGATTTTCCTAATGTTTCAAATTACTTTACAGTCTCATTATATAGGATTATTAACATTACCATCTTAATTATTTTCAGACATTAAATTCAACGGGGTTTTTTCCCAGAATAAGAAGAATTACAGATTCTATTGTAGATAGTTCACAGAGAATGTGAATCTTCTATAGTGCCCAATATGAATAAACCAGTGATTAAGAACTACATCTAAGTCAATCTTTGCAGGGTCACTTGGGAAAACAATCCAAATTAAATTTCAAAATCACATTGCAAATATCACATCAAAAGGTTGAGCAGACAAATTTATTCAAAACTGGTCTCCATGATTAGATGTAATTTAATTCACTTTCCTTCTAAAGCACATTAGAGTTATGCATATAGTTTAATCCTGAATTAAGACATTTTCTATATCTAATGTTTTTCAATTAATTTTTAATTTCTATCTTTAATAAATCTGAACTAATTTTTCCTGTCATATTACAGATACATTAAAAAATGCCCATTTAACATGGAATTCATTGATACTAACTAAAGAACTAGACAAAGGGGAAACTGATACTAGTAAATCTAAATAGTGTTCTACATTGAAAAGCTTTTGGACTACAAATAGCATCTTTACCTAAATATTGCTTAGGTAGATTTTTTTTTTTTTTGCTTTTCCCTTCTTCTGTCACAACCAATTTTCAACTGAGAAACAGGAAAAACAATACAACAAAAAATTAAAAATAAAAAAAAATAGACTCCAGAAACAACTTCCATTACCTCACCAAATCTTTTCTTCGATCCTAATTTCGGGAAAAACAATGATAACCTTTATATATCTTTAATATATTTGGTTTTTTCCTTGTGAAAAAGTAGATTTAAATTCCTAAAAATTATGAAGAGTTTGCCTGACTCTAGCCACTACCCTGGCCAATGCAAAATAGCAGTGATCTAAAGGAACTAAAAATCCAGCAAATCTTCAGAAAACACAAGAGAAAATATGGAATATAAACATGTGGAATTAACTTACCTCTTAAGGCTGCTGTGGAGTAATACAATACTGAAGCAGTAAACAAGGATCCATTTTTATACCTGTCAAAGAACAACAGGCAAAGGATTCCTAGCAATATATTGATTGACAAGGGACAGAAAATTTCATAATATGCTTACAGTAATCTCTCCTGGTAAGGAGAGCCCTCTATACTCCTGATACATTGATTTTCTTAGATTTACAGTGACAAAATGAACAGAATAATCTGAGCTAATGAAGACCAATTCATGGGCTCCTGATATCACTTATTGCTGATGATTTATATGGACCTAAGTCTTTTTAAATGACCGTGTAAATAAAATTGGTACAAGGATGAAATTATGCTCTGCTTGGTCTGAATTAAAATTCTCTTACAGAGATATCTGTGTTTGAAAACTCAAGCTTGTCGTTAGCCATTTCTTTGCTACTGATTTCTGAATACTTATTCTACAGTAGATATCTAGATACACAGAGTGGAAGGGAAGTCCACAGTATTTACCACAGCAGGAATTGGCATCAAGTTACAAAAGTGAGCACACAATAACGAGTGATGAAAACTGCATGATAAACCATACAGCTGGATATTCTTTTAGAGCAAATATATAGTATTTTTAGGCATTTTCCTCAACTTAATAAACTGAAATTGAGTCATACTTTAAAATTCCTATGATTGCAAACTATACTGCCTTAGTCTGATGAGTCTCATTTTACAAACTTGGAAGAAGATGAATAATATAACCAAGAAATTCTATTTCCTGCTTGTTTTTAAAATCAACCAGACCTGGTTTATTTTACATTGGAATGTTGAGTTTTAAATTCTGGCATACCAGGACTTACTAACTCAGGGAGTTTCCCCTTTTCAATTCTCCTAGTCCTAGCTCTCACTCCTTGTTTCTTCTGGTCTAATAGACTATCTCAAAGCAATTTAATATGGGTAAAAAACAGAATATTGTCCTTTTGGGCTTTAGGTTAGCATTACTGTGAGACGAAGCTCCATGACTGGCACGCAGAATATGGTAAAGATATATTTTTATAGCAGTTCATTTAAAAAAAGAAAAAAATCATCTGTCTGAGACTACTCAAGTGTTTGGAGTGTTACAGGCATGTTGTGAGAAGCTGGCTTAAGAAGCAAATGTAAGTAAAATACAAAAGAGAGATGATAAATAGAATTTATTGTGACTCAAACTTACTATAGGATTACCAACAGCCATATGCTAAAAGCTAGGCAAAGAGAGAGTTCCAGCTTAGCTTCACAAGAATCAAGGTATCTGCTTTAGAGGGGACTTCTTTTATAACTCTGGGCAGTAAGCAAGCCAGGACTTCAAGGCAGAACTACCTGCAACTTCCTTAGGACCAACACTTCAAAAGTGGTTAGAGGTTTTCAATTCCTAATCTAGGCTTTAGGAGAACTCAAACTGGAGCAAGGTAGCTTTTAAAATAGACATAACACAAATCTGCTAAAAAAGGCAAATTTAGGTAACAATTCATAAACCATTTCTTCCTACCCTTGGTGACTGTTTATCCAAATCCTGCTCCCAGGTCCAGCAGTTTTCAATTATTAGATTGCTACAAATTCAGCAATCCCTTTTAAAGCCTAAGGAGGCTTTCCTTATCCCTTTATATGTCTGCTCCCTGCCTTGAAAGAATTTCCCAGGTGCTCTGCAAACTCCCCAGCTGCTTCTACTGAGCTGTGGAAGCTTTGCCAGGTGACCATGGCCACTAACTCTCAGAAACTAATTCCACGGAAGCCCCAACATCCCTTCCCTTTGAAAAAGTTCACCTGAACTAAATTAATCCCTCATCAGGCCTATTTTCATCTTTTTATAAAGTATAGTGTGCATAGTAATCTGCAATCAAACAAGCGACACAATACACCTTTCATCACACCATTGATGGAATACAGTACTCAAGTGTTAATTTAAAAAATATCTTACTGCTAAATTTAACTTGCTTACTTTCACAGTACAGCAGGATGTTCTGAACCACTCAGCCCTCCCTGGTTGTACTTCCTGGCAGTACAACAGTGGAGAATCCTTAGGAATTCTCATATAAGGAGGTCCACAAGGGTTTTCTTTAACCCATGCTTGATCGAGAGCTCACTGATCTCTGCACTTAAAATGAGACTTTTTAATTTCATGCTCAGATATTTCTTGGATGGCTAAAAGAGCAAATTTCTGTTGCAGGCAACAATGCTTTACTGGCGAGGGAGCAGAAGGCTAGGGTTTGTTCTCTGAGACAGGTTATCTTTTCCCATGAAATGGCCTTTACTTACATTAAGACAGTTTGTTGTTTTGTTTTGGTGGTTTTTTAAGCTCCCCAAACATAGGTTTGACATAGACCCATGGAAGGCTGGCATGGGCTTTAATTTTTATTGCCTCTTGACATTTAACAACTTCTCTTTAAACAAATTATGAAAAAACTTGGATCTGAGTTATCTACCAAATCTTGACCCCCAGAATGCAAAGTTTTAATCTGATTAAATAAAAGCAGCAATTTTTATTAAGAAATGAAGATGAACACATTTTTTAAAGTGAGAGGCTCGACAAGTAAGAGAGGAAGCAAAGCCCCAAACATCTATTTTTAAGGGCAATTTTTCAGAAACAAAATAATTCCTGCATTTCTTGCTGCTGTCTTCTGCATAGAAAGAAGCCACTGTTTTACAAGCCAGACCACTTTGCCTTTGGGGAGGGGAAATCAGGAACAGGGAAACTCCCTGTTGAAGGGACAGCAGCAACATTCCCATGCCTGCAGCCCATTCCTGTGGCTCCCACAGCTGGAAATTAAACAGAAAAAGTGGGTAATGCAAACTTGTGGTCAGGTTTCAAAGTTAGTAGATTGTACCAGCTTGACATGTTTGAAATCAAACTGTGCATTCTTTCATTCCATTTTTTATTGTTTGATTAATGTAGGTGTTTGAAATTTTATGAATATCCACTATGACAGTGCGCTATTGCTCTCTCCAGCACCACAACTTTTTAAAGGTTGTTTGTGTTCCTCTTTCTCAAAGCAATACGAAATTACATTTCACAATATGGCTAACAGTGTAAAGGTAAGTAATATAAAATAAAATAGCTGCTACATTTTGTAGGGTAATTTCATGGATACTTCTAAATTTTATTTTTTCTCAGAAACAGTAAGTCCAGTGAGTTTCAGATACATATCGTAGACATAAGTTATGTTTCTGAACAAATAACAGGATGACAAGCTACCATCACTTTCTCATTCCTTTTTATAATAAAGAAATAGGTTCAGAGTTTTCTTGGGAATTTAAGACATATTCAAAGCATATAATAACACGTAAATTCCTTCCAGGCTAAGGTAAGCCATCGGGAACACGTGGCCTCGGAGACAAAGCAGTTCTGATAAATGAACCCTGACAGAGACGAACCAAGTGACAGACCCACAGGCAACTCTGAAGTCAGCAGCTCTACTGCTTGTGAAGTTTGCCACGAAGCATAACATGCCCAGGTATTTTCACCTGCCTGCTCATTATTCTCACTCCTGTCAAAATGCATCTTTCTTGCAACACTGTCATTCACAAAACATTCACTTTAGGCTCTAAAGGCAAACAGGCCAAATTCAGAGCTCTAGCAATCTGACATGAGCCCACTGAAGCCAATAGCTATGCCTTTTACATATATATCCATGAAGAATTTTGTTTCACTATCTCAAAATATGAGAATTCTGACCTATTCAAATAGGTCTAATTTAGCACAGGTTTGTAGGGATTTAAAAGATTATTTCAAAAGGCAAAACTGCAAGATTGGAGCTTATCTTAGATACTATCTGGAATTGTTCTTCTGAGTTTTAGCATCAATACTTCATCACTCTCTTCCTCTGGCTGTTAGAGTACAGGTATCACTGAATAGTGGATACTGAATGTCCATTTTCATTGAGTCATTCTCCTTTCTCAAAGAACAGAGCACAGCAAATAAGCCTTTCTCATTCACTGCTTCCTATATATCTTTCCATGCCTTTCAATACCATAATCTTTTCGGGTCCAGCTGAAGACTATATACAGTGAACAAATCATCCTTTTTGGTTTTTTCATCCACTTCAACACTTCTCCAACAGAAAATGATAGTACCATCATTCTGGCTTATAGTTGTTAGCCACCATACAGATGCCCAGGAAATATGTATTGATTCTACTTTTCAGATATAAACCCTCAGTGACATATATTGATTTTAGAAAAGTCTAGCTACCTTGTAGTACTAGATGGAACTAGTCCTGGGGAGAAAAGGACACATATAAACATAAACCTCAACGAGGCACACAAATATATTTACACGCTTAAAAATTAGGCACCTGCCAAAATACTAGAAGGATCATAATAATAGCTGGCTTGCAGATGTGAGAATAAATAAAGAATAGAAACAGTATTTATGCTTAAAATAGGCTGGATGCCTTTATCTAGGGGAAACTAAAAGACAAGATTGCTATATATCATCTGGAATGAATTTTGAGCCTTTTACATACCTAAAAATAAAAACAGATGTATAAAATCCTATTGGCATAACAAAGCCCAGTTTTGAAAAGGCTATTGTCTGCAAATGTGATGATCCTTAAGGCCTATCTTTAGAAGGACTAAGGGATTCTGAGCAATCTAGAGATGATAGCAATAGGATGATATAATAACCAATATCTGGAGTTTTCTTCTCCATCTCTGTCTTGCTCTCATATCTGATAATAATCTGGTAGCAATTGAAAGACTAAACCATACAATAAATTTCAGAAAATTACTGCAGTCATCATCTGGAATTATACTCAATACAATAATTCTTAGTGTAAAATAAACATTTCATCCTATACTTCAGAATCTGAAAATATATTCTGTAGAGGCTATAAAGATATCCAAGCCTTGCTTCCTCCAAACACTGAGAATCTGCACCAATACTGCACCTGTCACGGAGAGGGGATCTCTGGTTTTAGTGTCTGACAGCACTACAAATAGGCCTATTTCTACCTTTGTTATTTTGCCCACTGTAATTTTTCAGAAATTCTGCAACTTGTTTTATAGTCTCTTGACAGTACTAAACTTTGGAATGTTCAGATTTTTTTCTGAACACTGTTTTGGTTTAGTAAACTAATCTCAAGGCATTATGTATAAATTTATTAAAATATTTTTCTTTATACCTCTAGAACTTTCATTCTGTAAATAAGCAAAATATTCATTCTCATAATCTATGTGAAAGTTACCAGAACAGATTTAATACTGAAATATATGAATTTGGGACTCACTAGCATCTACTGAAGATTGTTATGTAGTACAACATTTACTTATTGCTATGATAGTTTGATAATCAGTACCCTTTAATCTTGAGTATTCAGATCACACGACTTGCAAAATAGCAGAGTGGCAGAAGAAGCAATGTGATTCAACTTGGATTTCTCTAACTAAGAATCCACATTTGCACTTCTGTATTCTTACCTTTTTATCGTCTGTTTCACATAATCTCACTGAATAAGTAATTTAAGATCAATTTTAATCCAGAGTTTTTTATTTTTTTCATCTTCCTAAACTATCACTACACTAATAGACCTCATTACATTTTGCTTCAGTCCAGACTGGCTACAAATGAATCTAATTATTTTACAATTTGGGCAATGTGCCTGGCAGGCAGCAGGGCTTGGACACCCACTGCTGCTTTGAAGATACATGCTGAAAGCAAAACCTGACATTTTTCTGACAAAGTTATTAATTTTCATGGTATTGACTAGAAAATAATCACTTCCTGGAAAAAGATCAGAATATGGGTAGCTGAGATTATTACTGACTGCAATAGAATTACTGAAGCATTGTGAGCTCTAGCTAGATATGTTTTTTAAAGTGTTAAGGGGAGATGAATACAACTAAGAGTGAATGAAATAGAAATGAACATATTGATCATTTAGTCTAACACACATTATAGAGAGAAAAAAGATGTATCACAGTTTCAAGATAACACTAGATGGGAAAAGGTGTATGCAAAGATGTTCTGCTCATCCTGCATTTACTGATTCTTTTGTGATTCTCACAGAGCTGCTGTATTCTCCTCAGTTTGTCCTAATATCAGATGCAAATATTCATGTTTTTTACATTAAACCATAATCAAAATAATATTTTCTTGACTTGTCTTTTCAACATCCATACAAATTTACAAACAACATGTAAACACACCACCTTAGAGAGAGCAATTTTGTGCTCTGCAGAAATCTATGCCCATGGACCAGAGGCTTAAGGCCATTTGGTGGTTTTAGTGCAATCCTTGTTTCATTATCCCCCAGCACATGAACTACTCAATGCCTTCTAGGACCTGCTATTTACACACCCAGCCACTGGGCTCCTGTGACTGGTCCCCAAGACCTTGAAGGGCCTGTGTATTGAAGGCTGCCTCACGTTTCAAAAGGGAATGGTCAGCCCTAAACACAGTTTTCAACTCTCAGACAATTAAAAGGCACCAAATCAAATTGAAAGCTTTTCCATGCCTAAATTTTAAAGCTACTACACATAACCACTTTCCTCAAAGGCTTTCTTTCTTTTCTGGGATAAAACTAGAATTTGGGCTGGAGAGGATACTGATTCTTTTGTGATTCTAATATGGCATGCTAATGCATGTGATTCAGTTTTCTTTAGCTAGGGCTGACCATTATTTTATGAACTGAGATGGATAATGAGAAATATTTGAAGTCTGCCAGCACTCTCGTATTCCAAGGCAGTTGTCAATTGGCAGCCTCTGTGACTTCTTTCACAGGACATGTTATTTTGGAGGAATATGAGTGAAATATAATGGGACATATATTTATTATATTATAAAATACCAATTTATTTTTTCCTTTTACTATTATTTGTAGTATTATTTATACTTTATGTTTTGGTCCTCATCTTCTCAAACCTGGGCAGGTATGAGATGGAGCCTCCTGAGGCACAAGGTCTCCCTGACATCTTACCTTTGTTTTCTCTGTTTTCTTTCTTATAGAATAGGATAAACTTGTCCTCTATTTCAAAGTGCTTTAACAAGTGATCTGTTACGACATTTCCATTCATAGGAAGCGGATGTACAGGACTGTCATGGCTGGACGTAAATTCATTCACTCCTAGAAATCCACCTTCTTAGTTCTCTCCATATCTTAATTTCTCCCAGTTACAAGGAACTGTGAGGGTGGTAGCATTAGTGTTGCCAAAAACTAATAAATATGCTACAAGTGTGTGACACATGCAGACCATTAGTCTGTGCCTGCACTGCCTCCTTGTGTATTAGATAGGCCACCAGTGCTCCCCCAACACAAAACAATACCACAAAACAATGCATAAAGGGCCTGTAAGAGGCCTTTTATATTTAAACATCTGTGTTCTTAATTTGTCCCAAGTCATAATAAAAAATGGACTGTGGTATGTAGATATTGGCCCACTGCTCAAGAACAACACTGATTAAAGCAGAACTAATCAGGGACACTCTGTCTGATAATAAGATAAACAGCTGCCAGTGTGAGTAACTGAGCCTGTCTACAGTGTCCCCTGTTAGTTCTCCCAGCCTGTTTCAACTGGTCTCCAGCAAAAGGAAGTTTCAGATAAAAAGTAAAAAGAACCAACAATTTTTAAAAATTACATAGGAACCAAACAGACACCAGCAACTGAAGGCAAATATTTGCAAGTGTTGTGCTGCAAAACGGCGACAGACTCAAGTTTTAGTTGGCCATTGGAAAAATTCAGAAATGGCAATTAAAATGCAGATTTCTGGCAGATCTGGTATGTAATGGCAATATCTAAAACTTAAACAGAAACTGAGAAACGGCATCAAATATATATGTCTCAGTTTCAGTTGTCTTAAATGAGTAAAATGCTGCTATCTTTTATGAGTTCTATTTTAGAAGACGTGTTGCACATTACACTAATTGCTCTTTTTTTCTCTCTTGAAGAAAGTATACTTATGATTACAACAGGCAATGAACCCAAAAAGAAATTAATATAAATTAAAAGAACAGTGGGTTGCTGTATCAGTTACACAGTGCAGTCCTATAAAATATCAGTAGATGAACCTTGAAAGCTTAGAGACTTATGCTGAAATAGGCCCCCAAAAACATGAGCTGAGTGACCAAGCTGAGCTGGTAATGCTGCATGATACTTGATACTTCCTGCTGCTTGCAGAACAGGATGGAAATGTTCTGCTGTTTATATGCTGTAAAACATTATTTCAGCAATATTTTTCTGGGGAGGGAGGTGTAGGAAGACCAGACTCTTCCACAAAATAGTCGTGGTTAGATCCAGCGAAGTCAATGAGACCAGGAAATCAGTAATTGCTGCTTTTCTTCAATGAACTTCATAGAGGGACAGTTTTAACATTGTTTTAACCTGAGGCCAATCACACAGCACATTTCCAGAAAAATTCCAGTCAGAATATCTTCCATTCACAAATGTGAATATGCTGTAGCTCCTCAAAGAGGTCACCTGTGCCAGCATTAGAACGGTGCTTGCTTTTGTGTATATTAAGGCTATGTAAATCAAGAAAGGAGGAACTTCATAGAGAATTACATATTTGTCCGACTACATCGATCAAGGAAAAGAACAAAGTTAATGAAAAAATGGTGCTCCTTAATTGTGGCAAGATTTTATATAAATGCAGTTTCTTTTCCTCTCATATAACGATATAGAAGCACGCTGATAAAAAGCAGGGTTGGGGAGTAGAACACATGAAAGAAGGCAACTGTGTGACATGGAGGTGTGCATCAAAGTAGGAGTAGGAAGCTCAAGTTAAAAACACATGCCCTCATCTTGTCTGCACAAACAGGTCAGAAGCAAGCAATCAATGAATCTTTTCCAAGCATCTCAATTATGACTATGTAAACAAAACCAAACCAAAAGAGAAAGAAAAAAGAAGAAAAAATTCCCTTAAAAATAATGCATTAAGTTCTGATAACACCTGTTTCTTTGATGCTCAGAGAATCCACATGTGGAGAGTTCTTCATCCTTTTCTTCCTAAATCACAACCATAAGGACAGCAAACATGAAAATAAGAGATTGACCCCTATTACTATCTCTGTGACTCACACAAAATCAACGGACAGTTCAGGCTGTTCAAGAGAATTCTCCTCAAGCCCAACTTTTAATACCTACCTACATAACCAGCACTTAGAACAAAAGATGATGCATTCTTATAACACTGGCAAGCCCTACAGTGTATGGGAAAAGCAAGACTCTTGAATTTTATTGCCATAAGCACTGAACGTAACTCCAATACTAAACATTTTCATTGCAGCATGGGGATGGATCAGTACAAACTCTGGTAAATTGTATCTCCAAGAGGAGTCTGTTTGGCATCACTTACAGCATACCTGAACTAAGAGAATAGTCCATTACAACATGAGAGCTGTTCAGAGAGCTGGGCAGAATCCAACAACTATCTCCAACAATTATCCAGTATGTTTAAGTTTTGATTTTCCAAATGATACCTCCTAAATCCACCCCAACTTCTAATTTTATATGCATACATATGGTTATTGAGTATCAGCTCATGACAATTCCATGGAACATCCTATTCCTCCAAGCTCTGAAGAATCTCGCTTTAAGTATGGGTCTGGAAAACATTCTTTCTCTACCCTAACCTTCAAGCCAATCTTATCCCTAACCTTCACTATACCCATTCCTGAAAACAAGGTGTTTGCCACTAATAGCAATAAGCTGCTTCCTATTCCCCAGCAATAACCCAGTCTACTGAAGTCATCTCTTGTGGTGTAACCATAATGAAGACTGTATATAGACTTGGCAGACAAAAAAGATAGCAAATTGAAAATAAGATACTGGATCTTGATGTTACCAGACCACCCTGTATCTCTAGATCAAATAAACTAGGTTGTCTATGAATTACACTGTTGAGTCCTGACCTCAACCTCTCCTACTGTTGACAGCAACCTTCCTAATGGTTCAGATCTGTAAAAATTGATTGTAAACTGAAGTGTTGACAATTTCCTAATCTTAATCTGAAAGACAGTAAATAATTACTGAAAGAGAACAAATGGCTTGCATAGCTGCTTTTTTTCCTGCTTCTAAACGTGCTCCAGAGATGAGCAGTAAATTGGATTGTAGATAGTAAACCTAATCTCAACTCTGTCCAGAAGACCAGACACCTCAGGGTCAAAAAATATTCCCTGGACCATTTTAAACACTAGATTTAATCTAAAGATTCCCAAACATTAAACCTAAAATCCTAATAATTCTAATTCTTGCATTATAAACAACTACAGGATCAATTACTAGAGGAAAAGCCAATGACTTTTCTTCATGTGAGCTGAGTCATATTAATTCTTATTTCTGGGAACACTGTAAATGCTGCCATAAGGTGTGGTCTTTATGCTTAGTCATCCTCTTCCAAAGCCCTACCCTTAACCTGTTTCAAATCCTAACAACACCCTCCTAGGCAAGTTTTCCTACAGAGACTGAAAGAGGAAAAGACAACATAAGGCTTATAGCAGTATCCGCCCAATTCTCACCTCTGTAGCATGTGCAGAGTCCAATGCTAATTTGTAATTTATCCATAGCAACCTACTGTTCTAATGTAAGACAGTATCAGTCTCTGGTTTCCATTGGTATTGTTTCTGTGCTTCCCTGCAGGAGACCCTTAACATTATTCAGGAATGCAGACACATTATATTAAAAACCCTAACTTCTAGTGTAGCAAAAGCCCTGTTCAGATCTGAAGAATTAATTCTAACTGTAAAACAAAATATTGACCCTTAGTTTATTTTTCCATTTGATGTACAACTCTATTTCTCTTGAGGAAGAAAATGATGAAGGCCTTGGCTGCCAGCTACATTAGCACAAAGATTGCTGACAAGATTTTGCAATTCTGTGAAATGAATTTACCTGCTGATGCTTTATATCCCTAAGACTTTTATACTGTTTCTACTAGATATACTAGTCTGTTTATACTAGACTTCTTCCCAGCCTACAGGAGACTAAAGCATTGGTTTCTGCTAGTTGGTATAAAGCACTGGCTTCTATTAGTGCCTACCACCTTCTTACCTCCTTGCTTCCCACAGGTTCAAAATGCAAGTGGAAAATGTGACAAATGTGCAAATATCAGCATTAAAGCAATTTCTAATAGTAGTTTAGGAAGGGCACAAGTTTAAACAGGAAATCACAATTCAATCAATCAGATGCTATTAATACCTCCCTTATACTCATCTTTGGCAGTCTTACATAGTTACATTAGTCTGGGTCTATGACATCTACAATTCTCAAACCCCACGACCATTACTTGAATACTAACTTGAATTTAACTTGAAGGAACTAGCACAGAAAGGAGTAAACCCCACAAAGGCAGTATTAGTCAATGATTTCTATCAACGCACTTAATTTTGGGAGAGCCTGTAGAAAGATTTAATGTCTTTTAGCTAAAAGCGTTGGCCTAAACCTAAATGTCATACCTACTTCCTAAGCAGACTGTCTTCTAGTTCCTATACAACTAATACAGCTCAAGGCACAGGTTTCCATGAAAACAATTACTGCTTCTGGGGGTCAGCAGAAACAATCTCGCATCTCAAGACTTGAAAATCCTCCATCCTACCCCTGTCCCAAATGTTTGCCCTTTTCTTACTGTTAGCAATATGCCTTGCTTCTGTTAACCAAGTTCTGTGAGAAGGATTATACTTATTTATGTCTGAGGTATCATCCCTAAACTGAGAAGCAGCACAGGTTATTGTCTTGCTTTGATCTTATCTTCAAAGAACATTGGAAATAAGATTCTCCAAATTTCTTCTTATCTTCATGATCCTGAGGAACAGGATGCAATTTTAATGGTTGACATTTTTAACTCTTAATGGTAGCCATATTAATTAAAAAATGGAATAAACCCCTGCAGCAAGTGATATATGAGCTCCTACCAACTACAGCTGCCTTCCAAGTCAGCAGACAGTTTCAAACAGCAGTCATGTCATTTAACCCTTTAAACTCCCTAACTCTAACCTTAATACTAACTTTATTCCTTACACAGACCTAGAAGTTTTAACCTCTCACATTGGTGTTTCTGGTAGCAACTCCTATTAGTAGACGTTCAATTTTAAAATGTAAGGATTTGTTCACCAGAAACTGTATAAATTCAACCTTCAATATACATACAGCAACAAATATGCATCTGATTTGTAGCCACATCCCAGACCTGCTTTTGGATCTGTGTGAGGTTGCACGGTGCAGCTGCCACTCCAGCTTTGCCTATACCATTCTCAATACATTCTCCATAGGAAAAGACCTAGTAATGCTAATGTTTCTATAGTCTTTTGGTACCTGAGCTAATGAGTACTGAACTATGCTGGTTTGTATATAATTTCTTTTACTATCTTCTTTCCTCCCTAATTCTTGGGAATCTGAACAAAAGAATCAACGGGCACAGAGTCATTTCATAGCCCAAAAAGTTTGCTGAGGGTAAGAGAAAGCCTTGGCTTCATCCTTCAAAACCTTAGATAATGGAACTGGGGGAGTTCAGTGAAGCTGTAAGCTATTATTTGTAGTAGCAAAATGTATATTACCCTTCTTGAAGATAAAATCATTGAAAGTAATACTGTCAGTATTTTGCCTATATGTATGCATTCATATATTTCTCTCCCTTTAAAACTACAATAAGGAGCTGATTAGCATTTCATTTAGCAGAGATCATTCCACTGATCTCCATTGCTGAGACAACTTTTTTGACAAGGGGTCACTTCTCTGAAGTAGTGTAACTCACTTTTCTTCCTAATATTAATCATGCTACTAAAAACTCTTGGAAAACACAGATCTGCACCAGAAATGAGACAATGATAAAATACCCACCTACCTAAATCAAAAGAACTAAACTAACAGAGAAGGTGGTGGGTGATGACTTTTAAGGCAGACTTTTTTTTTGCAATATTCACTTATGTGCTGTGAATAGAATTGGAGAGGGCATCAACATCTGTGTGGAGCTAGGGAAAAAAAAGTCAAGTCCATGTCCCTGAGATACAGTGGAACCAACAAAAAAAGCATACCCTTCTGTACAGTGCATTAGTTATTCCCAGTGAAATGACCCCCTTATGTACAGAGAGAAGTCTCTTGCTTTTGGTGATGTCAAAGAATATGCTAGGAAAACACAGTATGATTGCAAGAGAGCCAAAGAACACCATATTTACAGTTACATTTCATTACACTGCCTGTAGCCTGAAGAATGTGAAAGAGCTGCTGCTGAGTTTCTTGTAACCTACAGTGGTCCAAGGAAACATATTCTCTCCTCCATAGTTCCTAACCCCTCCCCCCTCTGCCCCAAAATACAACAATGACCCATCTGTGCACATACAAGAGAGCAATTCCTAATATTTAAACATGGATTAATCTGCCAACGTTGATGTATCAGGGACAGAACATAATGAATGTCACAGTGCTTAGTCTTTCTTTTCACTAAAACTGTCTTGAAGAGTAATGAGGAACAAAAAAGCCGACAGAAAGAACAAACTGCTGTGGATCACAGCTGATTTAATAAATAACATAATTCACTTCTCCTTTGTTTTCCTCTGAAAATATTTTCACATTTTAACCCTCTTTCAGCTTCAAGAAAGACTATATTTATCCTGAAATTATATATAAGAGCTGTACATTTCTAACAAAAATTTTTAAAGACTAATTTTATGGCATTCATAAAGCTTATGCATGCTCTGAATCGTTATCTATTCTTTGCCACATTTTCATGGCTGCAATTACTTAACTGCAGAACACCATCATTGCAATTAAGAAAAGTATGAACAATAACTAGGAAAATAAGCTAAATGTAAATCAATTAAATGTAAATCAATAGTCTTTAAATAATAAATCTGACAGGCTGCAAAATGTGGGTCTTCACCTAAATGGCACCTAACTTTTCTCTTGTAACTGCTGAATCTGATGGCAATTTATTACACGTTTGTGTGGCTTGATATGGTGGCTTGCAAAAATAACTGAGCTAACTCTAAATTAATGTGGTCCTGGTACTAGAATTTATATAGAATTATACAGAAATTTATATTAATATAAGTATGCTACCTTACCTGGATTAATATTTAGAATTTTTTCCTATTTGTTCTGCTTTGGATTGATGTAGGACCACAAAATCAGTACATATCTTTCCGCTGACAGTTTGAGAGATGAGCCACATCCCCTAAAACTTAAATAACTGTAAAGGCACGGTGTAAAATTACTATTCTCTACATTGTGAAAATACTTGGGGTTTTTTCACCATTATCTGGAATGCTTCCGTTTCTTCTCCTGGGCAGAGACAGAGATTTTCCTTTTTACTAGGGCAGAGTTTAGCTGTATTCATTTAGGCAAACAGAAAGACTCAAAAAAAAAAAAAAAAGTCAGAGAGGCAATGTGTGATAAGAAACTGAAAGCAGCAAGAATGCTGGTGACAGAAAGATGTGCAATATATAAGCATGAAGAGGAAACGTAAAATTTTACAGCATATGAGATTTTCCCACGACAAAGTATTGAGTAGAAACAATAAATTGCCATTGGGACTGCCTACTGATATCATAGGGAAGGAGGCTGAAGCATCAAGTTAACTTGAGCTGTTCTAGGAAGCATCTAGTAAATGACTGAGAACTACACAGATTGGCAGAGCAACAACAATAGTACTGACTTTTGGGGACTTATATGTAGTTAGGGTGTAAGACAGACAATTGTTAAGACCAGATGAAATATTCTGTAAGTAGCTGGGGGTAGTCTGGCCATCACTGGGGAGACGGTTCAGCAGGTGCACACGGCGCTGTTGGGTTAAATGGTTGATGAACTCAGGGGTCTTTTCCAACTTTAATTATTCTATGAGTGTTTTGATACAGAGAAGTGGGACACATATGGCATTTTGGTGCTCCACAGTTGTACTGTGGGTAAATACCTGAAGTGCCAGAAGAACCCTGAGTATCTCTTCAGTGAATGGCACCCAATGCACAGCACTTAAGGGAGCTCAGATATAACTGTGCTGTGCACCTCAGTCCCCTCAGCTGTACAGGTAATGACAATGATACCAACTGTTTCAGAAAACCAAGGGCTGAAAGAGATAGGTATTTTAACAGAGAGCAGCAAAACGATTTATGAAAGGGTAATAAATTCCTGAAGCATAATTTGACATATAACAGCAGCATGTATTTTATTGATAAGCCATATGTTCATTCATTGCCGTAAGGCATTCAAGATCTCAAGGCAGATTTAAATATATATATATATACATTTCTACTAAAACGTGACCATGGTTGCCTTTCATTTTCCGGAGGACCGAGGCAGAACCCGATCCCAACGGAGAATCTCGACTGGATCTGCTGCACAACTAAGCCGTGCCAGGGGTTTCATCCACCTGCCTACGGGCCGGTCCCCGTTACCGACAGCTGCACAGGTGGGACAGGACGGGAACGCGAGCGGGAGGGTTCTCGACACCTGGCTCCCGGGGCTCCAGGGTGTGGTGAGGCGGGAATGGGAATGTTCGGCGGCGGGCTTTTCCCTCACCGCCCCGCTGCCTCCTTTCTTACAGCGGCCTTAGAGCGAAGCCCCCGGAGGTCCCCCAAGGGTGTGTGAGAACATCCCTTGTGTGTGCGCCAGGGAGGGGGTGTGAGGGGGAACGGGCCGCCGTTCCCGGGCCGGACGTGCGGCCGCACCAATGCCAGCGGGCACTTTCGGGAAGCCCGCGGGGCCACCCCGCAGCCGCTTCACCGCAACACCCCGGCTCCTCTCACGCACATTCCTCTCCTCAAACTTGCCCTGCCTCGCTCCCTCCCCTGCCGACGTCCCCCTCCCCCTGCTTCCCGCTTGTCCCCA